>CM067298.1:99940496-99955496 GCA_034231615.1 Meghimatium bilineatum
AATAATAAAAATATTTCACTCGACTAGTGAATGAATTGGTTGTTGGTTGTTCATACAACATCATTGTATCCTTGCAGAACTATAGATGCAGCAAATGTCGAAAATATGAACACCTTGTAGTTCTTGTAGTTCGATATATGTAGATATACACTTTTAATTCTCTACCGTTGGTTAAAATGTCTATCAGCATTACATTTAATACCGATCTCCCCTAATCGAAATTAGAAATGTAATGTGCTACAGCTTAGGTCTCCAGCATACATTCATAAAACAGCTTCAGCACGTCTCCTTTATTAAACCTTCTTTCTATAGATGCTAGTCAGTCTGTTTCTCGTTACTGCAAAGACATGTATGTTATTATATATATATATATATATATATATATATATTATATATATATATATATGTTCCCAGGAAGTTAAAATTAACAAAGATGACTTAACTCATATCGACATCGTTCCTTTTGTATACTTTTAAGCATGGACTAAGAGTCTGACACAATAATCGCCTTAGTAAATAAAGTCCTAGAGTGCCATTTTAGGGTGACTGTAAGGATTTCAAACTGAATGCAGTTGACTTGTGTGTCCGATAGGTTTGTGTAACATTTATCAGCAAATAATGATACATTGACGGCATAACGTTATTTGTTTTTAATAACTAGACAAAGACTCCCAAGTTTCTTCGAAAATAGCCCAAGATCAAGAGGTCTGCATGAGGTAGCCCAGATCTGGGGGGAACCCATGAGTGATAAAATAGATTTTGAGTGGCAGTCAATACGTGAATAGCTTTCAAACACCTTGTCCTTTTTTATGTAACAACAGTTTGGTAAACTGTTTATTATTGCCTAAAACAACTGCCATATTTTGATGTTTGACATTGCAGGCGACGAAAGATTTTACTTCGTAAGATGCAAGCACATCTTATGATGTTAAACAATTGTCGGCTGTTAGTTGCAATAAGTACGACATCCTCTGGAAATTTAAAGTACTAAAAAACGTTTGTTTGGCCACATCTCATGTTAATAATACTACATTTTATCAAAATCATGCTCTAAACATAGAAAAACATAGATTGATACTACAAGTAGATCATTGCCAATATCTGGACATAACCACAGATGATGGTAGGTGTGAAACAGAGTCCAACATTCGTTGCGGAGACGGCACCATGTGATCATGATCATTTAATGTAATTTGGTAGAGAGGATTACTCCGGGTTTTATTTGAAACCGAGAAGCCTCCTACACTCAACGGTGTTCACTGTTTAAACAAGAAGCCTCCTACACTCAACGGTGTTCAATGTTTAAACAAGAAGCCTTCTACACTCAACGGGTGTTTCACTGTTTAAACAAGAAGCCTCCTACACTCAACGGTGTTCACTGTTTAAACAAGAAGCCTCCTACACTCAACGGTGTTCACTGTTTAAACAAGAAGCCTGCTACACTCAACCGTGTTCGCTTTTTTAAACAAAGAAGCCTCCTGCTCAGAGGGGTGTGGGATAATTGGTAATATGAAGTACTGTAAGGCTTCCACAAGAGGAAAACATCACAATATATGCATGTCATCTACTGGACGTGTGTTGTTGCATGGTAGTCGATTTGGTGGGCCACAGATATGACCATCAAATCATGCCTGAGGTTTGTATAGACATATAGAAGGCAATTAGTAATCAAATGTCCCACATCACCGAGGACATGTCACTATTTAATTGTTCATTTTTACAGTTAAAAGTTACTTATTTTCCTTATAAAATAAGATAACGCTACATAACGCTCTCAAATAACCTGGACAAGTACAAATGTCTTGTATGATACTCTCAGGCTGAGGAGAAAATACAAATGTTTTATATAGGCCTCAAACTGAGAAGCAAGTACACATGTCTTATATGAGCCTTTAAGATTTAGGATCAAGTACAAATGTCTTATATAAGCCTCAGGACTGAGGAGCAAGTAGACATTTCTTGTATGAGCCTCTCAGACTGAGGAGCAACTACAAATGTTTTATGTGAGCCTCTCAGACTGAGGAGCAAATACAAATGTTTTATGTGAGCCTCTCCAGACTAAGGAGCAACTGAAAATGTATTATGTGAGCCTCTCAGACTTAGGAACAAATACAAATGTTGTATACAAGCCTCTCATACTGAGAAGCAACTACAAATGTTCTATGTGAGCCTCTGAGACTGAGGAGCAAGTACAAATATCATGCATGAACTATGTACTCTACTTCCGTAATATTTCTTAATATTAGTTCCATTTCTTGCAGAATCACTTGACGTTACTAGCAGGGTCAGACAAGGCAATTCCTGTTCCTTCTCCAAGTCTGGTCGTTTTTTGATTGTCCTGACAGCAGCAGTTTTGACACTTTTTCAACATGCTACAACCAGAAATTCATGATCATGTGCCTGTCCTGAGTGTCAGATGTTGAAAATATTCAAAACTAGAAAAGATCTGGTATCGACCAAGAAGGTACACAATATATTTCCTAAAACAGAATGCTTGTTCACGTCTAATAAAATGAGACGTCAAGGAAACAGTGTTCCAATGATATTTAATCTAATACTGCCAAAAAAATATACCATATTTTATGAAAAACGTGTCTACTTCAACCCAAGAGAAGTTTCAACAATTTGATTGGATTTCGGTGCAAATGTGCAGTGAGTATTTCAGCACATGTATTGAATACTTTAAAAAAAAACAAGTTTAGATATATGTTCATCTGCTGAGAGAATTCATCTTGATGGTAATTTAAGTGAAATTCTGCAGCTTTATTATGTAGACTTGATACTTGTGTTCTTGATCATAAAATTCAACAAGGGTGTATCCTGCGGCTGTTATCGTTACTGGAGATGTATCTCAATATTTGTTATTAACTTTACCATTTGGATGTGACGGATTTTTTTTTTTTAAGTATGCAAAGTGTGTGTTAGTTTATAATTTGTGAGAAAATGATAGCCAATGTTATTGAAATATTAGTGTTCACAAAGTATTTCATTTATCAACTCAGTAACCTTTTCTCGTTCTCAAACTACCACTGATCTACAGGTCTCTTTTGTGATCGGGCAATTGTCTACTAGATTTCCCGCAGGGTGTGATCCAGGGGAACCGCATTGGGTTATGTCTCTGTTTTATTTTTGCCACGTTGTGTCGTCACTTTTATTTGCGCCACTGGCCCGAAACATCCCATTACAATGTGGTAACTGCTACATTCTGTGTTTTTACCACTTTCAATAAACGGTGGATGTATGTAACCATATCGCTAGTAGTATGTCAGCCGTACGAAAGAACTGGTTTATCATACTGAATAGTGAACCTCATCTGATAAGCTAGCCACAGTCAAGCATGCTTGACATTTTTGCAGCTGCAGGTATCGCTTTCAACATCTGCACAGACGCCCACAACTCAGTTATGATTGTCATGAACATGATAAGAGATGTTGAAAAATATGAGTAATAATAATTAAAAAAGTTGTGTGTTTCATTAAGTAATACATTCAATTATAATTCGCTAGAACAAGATTTAAAAAATGTTTAGAAATATGAGTAAGAGCATCGAAACTATGCTGAAGCCAACAAGAAATCCAAAAGCGCGCCACAAGCGTAAACAAATTAGTTATGTAGGGCCGGAGCCAGTGATTTCCCAGCGTGTCATGATGCCTAGTTTCATCGCTGTAGACATTGACAAAGATGTTTGTTTAATTAATACAATTATAATTTGTAAAACATGAAAAAAATGTTATTAGATTTCAGCAATTTTAAAGATGTGTGCTTAATTAATTAACCTGCTTAGTTAACTTATTGAGAGTATGTTAAGTAAGTTAGGAAATGTCGGAATGCACGTAAACACTTTGAGTTTCCATATTATTTCGTCACAGACAATATTACCACATCATAAAGTGTGCAAGACGACATTAATGAAAGATAAAATGTGATGCCATTGTATGACAGGATGGACTCAAATAATTTGTTTTGAACTGTGAATAAAGTTAGAGGTAAGAATGAGTGCGTGAGTGAGCGAGTGAATGAACGGAACTATATGTATATAATGGAGTATCGTTCATTGCGTATTATCACTTACAAATAATTAAATATGACCATCTCTACATTAACAAGTAAACCCATTCTAGTAAACAATCCTAATATTTGTTTCTGAAAATGTTATATTGCAAATGTAAGTTAATAGGGCAACAAACACTCGCCAGATATGAACTAATCTCATACAACAACAAACACTCGCCAGATATGAACTAATCTCATAAGGCAACAAACACTCGCCAGATATGAACTAATCTCATGCGGCAACAAATACTCGCCAGATATGAACTAATCTCATACGGCAACAAACACTCGCCAGATATGAACTAATTTCATTCGGCAACAAACACTCGCCAGATATGAACTAATCTCATGCGGCAACAAACACTCGCCAGATATGAACTAATCTCATGCGGCAACAAATACTCGCCAGATATGAACTAATCTCATGCGGCAACAAATACTCGCCAGATATGAACTAATCTCATACAGTAACAAACACTCGCCAGTATGAACTAATTTCATGCGGCAACAAACACTCGCCAGATATGAACTAATCTCATGCGGCAACAAATACTCGCCAGATATGAACTAATCTCATGCGGCAACAAATACTCGCCAGATATCAACTAATCTCATACAGCAAACAAATAATCGCCAGATATCAACTAATCTCATACAGCAACAAATACTCGCCAGATATCAACTAATCTCATACAGCAACAAATACTCGCCAGATATCAACTAATCTCATACAGCAACAAATACTCGCCAGATATCAACTAATCTCATACAGCAACAAATACTCGCCAGATATCAACTAATCTCATACAGCAACAAATACTCGCCAGATATCAACTAATCTGTAACGAGATCAATACTCTTTTCAAGATAACACTACATACTGGTAGGTGTCAATACTAAGATTAAAGAGCGTTCTAAGAATGGCTTGCAGTACCAAGACACATTCACGTCATATTTCATATTTCAGATGTGGCATATCTACAACGACGTTTTTGTTACTGGCAATGTTGTCATATGAATAGTCCGCCCTTAGACTGGGACTGAAATCATGACCGTCTAATTTATGTCCTACTGGCTAATAGTATATCAAGCCTTCTTAATGACTCATTCAATTATTCCCGTTATGATTCTCTTTGGTCACTATGATTATATCTTGTGTGACAGCCAATGATAATCAAGGGAATAGTCAAATTAGTATTTTTAGAAGTCTTGGTTACCTTTTTAGTCAAAATATCTTATACTGTATTCGGCCATGCTGAAACCATCCGCTGATGTTACCTGAAACCATCCGCTGATGTTATCTAAAATCATCTGATCGTATTACTGAAACCAACCAGGTATACCAATCACCATTCAAAAAAAAAAATTCGTACATCAATCAGAAAGACATAAACACCACCGCAAGATAACTTATCAAATATGAACAGACTAGAATCATTTAAAATCCTACGCCTAAGAAAAGGACACAACCGGATCCTCGGTCACATATACACATAATTCAGGATTAATTGTCAACATGGCCATGTACACGTGGATAGGGACCACAGATTGCAGAGCGTATAATTCAAGAATGTCCTGAATATGAAATATTGAGAAATACATATAGAAACAACACTAGAATCAAAGCTTTATGGACTCCTGTATGAGATGCACAAGACGGGAATGCTAATGAAGAGACAACATTATAGTATAGACATATCAGCGAACGAAAGAATAATAAATAATATTATTTGTCTGTGCTAAATTTGGGATAACGTACTAGATTTATCTTTCTGATTCCAGCATTACTATGCTGATCTGATACTTTATTTTTAAAATCTACAATCTTTGCACTTTTCACCCAGTATATTCGTTTTTTTTGTAATTAATTTGATATCTCTACGGAATTGGGCACCCATTTCTATACCCAATCCTCCTTAGTCGTCTTTTGTCACAGGTATGACTGGTCACAGTGCTATACTTCCTTGCTCAGCTTTAAAGTGCATGTAACCCACATCTTTATTTATATTTTTGGTTCGTTTTTTTTATCATATATAAATAGTTTAGAATTCAATGAAACATGGAAATATTACTATATTTGTCATAAGGGGGCCGTCCATAAATTTCGTCAGCAATTTTTGTCAATGTTTTACCTCGTTTCTTTTCTTCCCCTTTTTCAACAACTGTCAAAAATTCAGGGACCACCCAAGCAAAATTATGTCGAAAACAAATACATGAGTTGTTTCACAATTTTAGATAAATGTTTCAAATTCATAGAATTTATTTTTATATTTTTTTTAAATCCCCCTACCTATTTTCAACAACAGTCAAATTTGTTCAGACACACTCTCTCCCTCTCTTTCCTCCCCCCCCCCCCCACCTCACCCACCCAATTGTTGATGTATTTTATAGACAATGTGTAGCCCCTAATGAGGTAATTATTTGCAATAGTATAAACTTATAAAGTCACACTGACAATTAATTTGTAATAGTATAAATTTATAAAATCACACTGACAATTAATTTTTAATAGTATAAATGTATAAAATTACACTAACAATTAATTTGTAATAGTGTAAACTGAATAAAATCACACTGACAATTACAATTAATTTAGAAACTATTATTGTCACTAAATAATAGATAAATGCCTTTGAGATGTGGGTATATAGAAGAATAGGGAGAACATCATGGAAAGAGAAGAAAACAAATAAAGAGGTGCTAAAAACACTTAATATGAAGAAAGAACTACTAGAGAAATAAAGATCAGGCAAATAAAATACTTTGGACACATTAAAAGACATGACACCCTATTGAAGACCTTACTTGAGGGTAAAGTCAAAGGGAAGCGAGCAAGAGTAGGCAGAGATACAAGTGGGAGAGTAACATTACACGATGGACAGGTTACAGTCTAGCAGAGTGCACCACCAAGACAAGAGACAGAGATGTTGGAGATACGTTGCAGCCAACCTTCGTTGCGGAGACGGCACTTGATGATGATGATGATTGTCACTAAAAGTATTCGTAACACAATTTGTTCAGAATTAGGAGTTTCTTTTTTTCCCTTCTGCGTTCATTTGCAAACTCCTGCTGGCTAGCAGGATATTGTCCGGAGAACAGAATGCGTTTTGCCGTGATTTACAGCTTTACTACGATAATGTGACCTTTGGCCTGACACATTCGACTTCATCATGGCCTTCATGTCACTTTGTCCTATGGAAGTGAGACAATCAACTCCACCCTTAAAACTCCGTAGTCGCCTCTTACACATGGTCAGTCAGAATTGATATTATTTGCTCTTCTTTCAGTCCCCAACAAGTCACGGACGTCGACCGACTAATCTTTAGCTATAAGGGAAACTAAGTTCCCCCCGTCTACTCGAGGTGAACACTCGATTACCTCCATTAATGTGTGATTGATCCAAATGCAAAGGTGCTAAGAAACTATTCAAAAGGGTGCAAAAGACGTAGAGGATTGACTTCACTTTACTCCGTAACTCTCAACGAAACATCACGCTGCGTGCCGAGAGTACCACTCATAGCACGTAACTCCGTAGCTTCAAGTGATAATCCACCTTGTACCAAAAAAAACAATTTGTACACAAGACGACACGAGTCGAATTCCGAACCATGACCTCAAGGCGAACAACTTAACCACTACGCTATGGAGATCATGTCCTTTGCAAGTGTAAGAATTTTTTCGGCGTATTATAACTTATAATCACGTGTTCCTGCAATCGCTTCCAGTACACGGGAGGATTTAAGCGTATCATTAATAAGACACAGCTTTCACATATTATTAATTGCTAGGGATCATACTACGTTCAGTAATTTTGCTAGTGCCACGTGGCACACGAAAATACAATACTTTTGCTAGTGCTACGTGGCACACGAAAATACAATACTTTTGCTAGTGCTACGTGGCACACGAAAATACAATACTTTTGCATGCATGAATTACAATTTTTTTCATTAACATATAAGTAAAACAGGTCGGATAATTTAGTACCAGATATATTTCATGATTATTGTCATATTCTCACACTGAAGTTGGATGTGGCAAGCCGGAAGGAGCAGTTATCGCAGCAAAGCTGTAAACCAAAACACAACGCTTTCCGTTCTCCAGACTACATCCTGCTAATATACAGGTGTTTGAGATGCGGGAAGAAGAAGTCATATTTCTCACCAAAAAACAAAATACCTCAATAGCATGTATAAGTAATTTATCATACACATAGGAAAAGTGTATATCCTGTGTGCATGTGTACGGTAAGGCGGTCTGGTCAGATTTGATATTATCAGTACATGATGTGTTAAAGATCTCTTCAGTTGATGGAGCAGTATGTATATCATATATACTGTACTGATAGTCATAACTTCATCGGACAGGTAATATAGCAGGTATGTTAGATCACCGGCAACTTATTGGACAGGTAATGTAGCAGGTATGTTAGATCACCGTCTACCAGAGATATTGCGTCTGTAGTGAGTTTCAGGAAGATATATGTTCTTCAAGTTGCCATAAAAAGCGCTATAAGATTCATTAACAGCTTTATTTACAGCCTTTGGAATAAACCGTAACACATGAAAAACATGGCGCTCTGTAATACAAAGAAGGTCCCGCATCTTGTGCAACAAAAAAAGGAAAAATGCAGTAGCTCACAAGTTGGAACTAAAAGAAAGATACAGGAAGGTCATACAGGAAGGTCACACGCCCTTGTAAAATAATCATATGGTGTCCCAGGCAACACATTGACCTTTTTTTGGACAGTATAGGGCTTATTTATAATTGCTTATTGATTTAAGAGCTGAAAGACGATCTACTGAAGTTGGATTAATATACGAATGTATACTAAATATTACCAATAAATGTGCTACAAAAAAGCCACTGCTAATTTTTAAAAAGATGATAGAAATAATACAGGGAATAAGAGCGAAAACAGTTGACGTTTCATTCTCTAAGATCTTCGTTGGAACAAAATCATATAATAGAAACAGAATAAAATATAATATCTATTTATTATATTTTCTTTTCGACCAAGATTTTTGATCGACCGTTTTCATCCTTTTTTTGCATTATTGTTGTTTCTTTTTATCTTTTTCTTACTAGCAGTAGATTTGTGTAACACATTTATAATTGTTTACAAATTAACGTTCGCGTTTGCGTTATATATATATATATATATATATAGACAAGGACATAACTCTACTTGAAATCAAAAACAAAAACAAAAGTGCATTTAACAAATGGTTATTATCACTTGGGATGAACCAATAAAAGAATAAGTTTGTATTTAGAATGAATTGAAACGTATGTTTTAGTACATATGCAGTGTTATGTTCCATGGGTGTGTTTGTATTTATGATAATGATTGATTTTCAACATCTTATTACATGTTCAACAAAATAAAATAATGAACTGCCCAATAGATCAAGTTATTGAGACAAGAGTAATAGTCTCTCATGTGTACAACATTACAAGGTTATGATCTCATGTGTTCTTAATTTGTTTTGTATATGTATTCATTATTGAATGGTTTATAACTATGGGTAATAAAATAACTAAAAATAACATTTTTTAACGAAAAAAATATTCTTACGATGAGTGAGGGACACCATTTCAACCGCTATTGTGAGTACAATTTAATTTTATAACATTTAAAAATACTGGCACGTATATTATAGCGTATGACAATGAAAAGTACTGGAATTCGCAATTCATGTAATCCTGCCAACATGAATTTCATGAACTGGGGTCCGAATCGGCCTTTGACACCTTGCTTACTAGTGCACTTTTTCTGAAGCCCCTAGGCAGTATCGCATAAATTACGAAGTTGTGTGTTCTATTCAATATTCCCAACATGTAGTGTGCTGCTATGTTGAGGTAATAACAACAGGTAGTGTGCTGCTATGTTGAGATAATCACAACAGGTAGTGTGCTGTTATGTTGAGTAATCACAACAGGTAGTGTGCTGTTATGTTGAGGTAATCACAACAGGTAGTGTGCTGTTATGTTGAGGTAATCACAACAGGTAGTATGCTGCTATACGTTGAAACAAGCAATCACGTATACACCACAGAGTTGAAACAAGCAATCACGCATACACCACAGAGAGTTGAAACAAGCAATCACGCATACACCGCAGAGAGTTAAAACAAGAAATTACAAATACCGCTGAGGGTTGAAACAAACAAGCACACATACAGCACCGAGATCTGAAATTTTCTTTGTGAAAGAGACCTAAGGAAAAACCATTTCACTGTTCATAGGAAGAGAGAGCAAGGTGCACGTAATTCGTAGGAACGTGACAAACTAAAAAAAAAAAAAAAGAAAGAAAATACAAGGTAATAACTCGTTTTCTTTTAATGGTTAATAAATTCCTAGAAACTCTAGCTCATGAATGGAAGAAGCAGGGCCGGCCCTAACTATTGAGGGGCCCAATGCAAAACGTATTGCGCCGGGCCCAGTCAGGGTAGGGAAGAGGATAATAAAATAAATTATAATATGAATTATGGCCTATGAAGTGCTGGCCCACTGCGGCCGCATAGGTTGCAATGGCCTAAGACCGGCCCTGGAAGAAGTAACACAGTCATATTAATACATGAATATACTAGTAAAATACAGCACCTCAGAAAATGAAGGGAATAATGTCGGTTGGTTGCTCATCCAGTGGTCCATGGGCACATTAAATGGCATTATATTGCTGGGAAGTCTGTGGATTTTCGGCCCACCCCGGGAGAGAGCCAGAGAATAACTATCACACCAACAGGAAGGTAGGTTTCAACCTATGCACTGCTCCTAGCCACTGTAGCCAAGATAGGGCTCACTGTGCTCATTCCCCGCCACCAATTGACTACTGGTTATGCCGAACTTCTCTATTGGTCCAGGCATGCAACCAAATGTTCAAGTCTAAAGGATTGTCACGTCCTGAGTCACTTTGCCTCTATGATGGGTTTCAGCCATAGGAAAAAACAGTGCTGTCAGTTTCATTCTCCCCAGTGCTGCACAGTACATCTCTGGCTCCCTCCCAACCACAGAGGGTGCATACATATATATTCAGGTAAACATGAAAACACATTTCAACAACAAAATAAAATGATAATTGTATAGATGACGTGCCATGAAGCTTATACAAGAAGATAACCTCAATATAACGGCATGTCATCCACTAAGGTTTTCTGTTGCATGAGTGGTACATCTAGTGGGCCATTGGTGAGACCCACAGACGCAACCACATGCGTAAGGGAATCATGTCGAACAAAAAGTTTACTAATGCTTCATCGTACCATTCCTTTACTCATGGAAGTGAAGCATCGACAATAGAGAAGCTGGCAGAACATTTATAATACAGATGTGGCTTCATAGAAGGTTGTTGAGAGCTCCGTGAACATAAGCCTATACGCTAACAAGGAAGTATCACAAGAAGGGATCACACACAGAACTGCTTCTTAAATAAAATAGTAGGGTACAAACTTTTTTACCGATGTATTAGAATAGAGGAAATGGTATAGAGGAAACAGCAATGCGCAAGATAGAAAGAAAAGTAACTAGGAAAGACAACAAGAAAGGAATGGACAGTTTGGCATCGTGGCACGGAATAAATCAACAGCAGAATTGATTGGCAGCACTAGGAATATTGTATTGAAGAGGTGTAAGATCGTCTGCACACAAGCAGGTGGAATACAAGTTTGATTGAATTGCCAGTCTGAACAATGTCAACTGCAGACAGCTTGTGTTGAGTGTAACTACTACATTAAAGGTTGCAGTTTATTCAAGTAGAATGAGTACCCACTCCTATCCAGGATAAATACAAGTAGATTTACAGTATTGTTGTATGATGTTCTACCTCTTATTTCTGTTCACTGTTGTATGATGTTCTATCTACTGTTTCCGTTCACTGTTGTATGATGTTCTATCTACTATTTCTGGTTCACTGTTGTATGATGTTCTATCTACTGTTTCCGTTCACTGTTGTATGATGTTCTATCTACTGTTTCCGTTCACTGTTGTATGATGTTCTATCTACTATTTCTGTTCACTGTTGTCTAATGTTCTATCTCCTATTTCTGTTCACTGTTGTATGATGTTCTATCTCCTATTTCTGTTCACTGTTGTATGATGTTCTATCACCTATTTCTGTTCACTGTTGTATGATATCTCATATTTTCAAGCAATATGTACAGATATAGACATGTTTCAAGTGAAAGAAAAAAACACATTTTCATGGATTGCTTACTTATCTCAATATTTTTATGCTCGTTAGGTATGTAAGCTTTCGTTGCATTCTTATTCTTCCTCTGTAAATCTTCCTCTCATTTGCCTTCATTGTTTGTACCTAAATATTAAAATAATAATAATAATAATAATAATAATAATAATAATTGAAAATCATACAGATAATATAGATAAGAGGAACATATTTATTAGAACGTCCCACTCTATAAAACCACAAGAAGAACTATGGCTTTCTGAAACGACTATTACAGAAAAGTTCTACGGCGTTGTCTCGGGACTGGTGACCATAGTATAGTTCACTGATGAAATCTATATTATCGTCTGAATTCAGCTTTGGGCATGGAAGAACACAAAGAATCGTGGATCGGAGTTGGAGGAATTCGGCTTTGGGCATAGGAAGAAGACAAAGAATCGTGGATCGGAGTTGGAGGAATTCAAAAATTTACTGTCGAACCCACTCTCCTCGTTTTAAGGAAACAGAACATAATATTTTGTACTATAAAAAAAAAAAAACTTGGGGCAAAAACGTCTCCTTCCTCTTAACGATCTTTCCCTAAAAATTATTCAAATGCCCACAGAAAAGATGAGATTCACTTTTTTTAAAGTTAATTTCTCTCCCCCTTAATAAAGTAATATCAACGACACTGAATAATAATGAAGATATATGACATTACTTGTGAAATTATTGTTGAATTTTTAGACACTACTAATACATAGAACTTATTACCAGTACAATGTCAATTGTCGGGTTTAGTACCATGAGCAGGAAAATATTTGTATCTTTAATTCGTGAGGCGGGCCTACTAACAAATTTAACGCCGAAGCGACAATATTTGTAATTAAGAAAGAATATTTCTCTTCGCGTTCCACAATTAGATGAATGAAAGACAAAGAAAAGTATGCATTTCTTACTGTACAAATTCTATCATTTTATCTATCATAAACTTTGTCTAGACAATGACATTGTCTAGAATGTATGTGCTGGGTACTTGTTGTGTGAAGACGTATCATGTAGTCTACAATCTGTCTCTTACACACCAGGTGGTTGATGATGATGTTTACTCCAGTTGTAAAACCCCAGTAGGTGCTGGCAATCATGAAGTCAACACAAACTCGTGTGCAAGAGCTATGCCATTAAGCATTGGGTTCTTGTTTGGAACGTGTACCACCACATGTTTGCAGCGCTCATACTTTTAACATTATTGTTCCGATCGTAATATTTTACTAGTTTCTGATATCAGCACCGAATGCAAGATTGTTTTGTAGTCAAGGATGTCACTCTGCCAGTTTTTTTGTTTTCTATTAGCGAAAATGCCTGTCGTATCAAAGTTGAACACAAATTATACTAGTGAACATCAACATTGTACCAGTAATTAAAAAGCTAGAAACACCAAGGGCAACTAGATCAAGAGAAATTGGAAAAAACTAAACATGCGCGAAAAATATATTCCAGGAAGTTAACGATGAATTCGCAAAGTTGCCAAATACAACCCATCACATAGAAGAAGAATGGAATATTTCAAAAATTCGATCATACAAACAGCAGGAAATGCGTATATAAAAAATCATTGAAGTTCGAAACCAAAGGTAACAGCTTGGTGTATAGGTAAAGAACGCAACGAAAGATTTTTTAAAAATACACGAAAATGGGTAACAAGCAAAAATCATGAAGGTTACTTAGCATACAAGACAGCACAGATTAACACACAAAAAGTAATCAAATCTGCAAAAATTAGGCCATGACAAGAATATGTAGAAATGCTTAACACGGATAGGATAAAACGCACCAAAGATGTTCTATAAGAGAGCACACAACATTAGAAGTAACAAAGACACGAACCACAATAAATAATCAATGATGAACACTGAAACATACTAAATAGGCCCCAAGGAATCATGGAAGGATGGAAAATTACCTAAATCAACTTAAAGGGAGGAGAAGTCATTACAACAATAAATACAATATAAGAAGACCTAGAGCCATACATTCTGAAATCCGAAATTGAAAACGCAGTTAAACATGCAAAAAAATAACAAAGAACCAGGAATAGACAGTGCTAACAGTGACAGGTATAAAGTGGTTGCACAGACTGTTCAGTGTGATATGGAAGACACAAAAGACACCACAGGAGTGAATACAGCGGTGATTATTCCCACCTGGATGGGAAAAAAAATACAGTAAGAGGGACTGCAATACGTATAGAGGCATATCACTCTTAATCCAGACAAGAAAAACCTTTCGCAAGATATTATGGAGAAGGATGCGCGCATATATAGAACCACAGCTCAACAACACACAATTGAACTTTCGGAAAAATAAAAGCTGTACAGATGTAATCTTCGCCCTCAAAAAACTTTCAAAAGAGCGACAGAACATAACCAAGACTTATATTTAGCTTTCGTGGACCAAAAGAAAGTTTTGACAGAGGGGATAGAGCATAACTATGAATAAACACTACCGACATATAGAGTTCCCCAACATCTGATAAGCCTATGTCAGAGCATATACGCCAATAGTCAGTGCTCAGTAAGAACGAGTATGTGCACATCTGATAATTCCACTCGGGTGTGAGACAGGGATGTGTACTATCCCTCTATTGTTCATAACATACAAAGATCACATCTGCAAAGTAGCAAAGACAACGGAAGAAAATAATCTGAAGGATAACTTAAACGAATTGCTATTTCCAGACGACCAAGACATATTAATATCATCAGAAAAGCAACGGCAAA
>CM067298.1:99960496-100170496 GCA_034231615.1 Meghimatium bilineatum
GTAAGATGGTAGGAATCATAGACTATACATTTGGAGATTGTAAGATGGTAGGAATCATAGACTTTACATTTGGAGATTGTAAGATGGTAGGAATCATAGACTATACATTTGGAGATTGTAAGATGGTAGGAATCAATGACTACACATTTGGAGATTGTAAGATGGTAGGAATCTATGACTACACATTTGGAGATTGTAAGATGGTAGGATTCATGGCCGGCACATTTGGAGATTGTAAGATGGTAGGAATCATAGCCGACACATTTGGAGATTGTAAGATGGTAGGAATCATAGCCGACACATTTGGAGATTGTAAGATGGTAGGAATCATAGCCGGCACATTTGGAGATTGTAAGATGGTAGGAATCATAGCCGGCACATTTGGAGATTGTAAGATGGTAGGAATCATAGCCGGCACATTTGGAGATTGTAAGATGGTAGGAATCATAGCCGACACATTTGGAGATTGTAAGATGGTAGGAATCATAGCCGACACATTTGGAGATTGTAAGATGGTAGGAATCATAGCCGGCACATTTTTTATTGTAAGATGGTAAGTATCAAATACTACATATTTGGAGATTGTAAAATGCTAAAATCACAGCCTACACATTTGGAGATTGTATGATGATTATATCGCGGACTAAACATTTGGAGATTGTAAGATGGTAGAATCGAGGACTAAGCATTTGGAGATTGAAAGATGGTAAAACAAAATGTTACATATTGGTAGTTGTAAGATTGTAGGAATCATAGACTATACATTTGGAGATTGTAAGAAGGTTGTAGGAATCACAAACTAAGCATTTGGAGATTGTAAGATGGTAGATTCATGGACTAAACACTTGGAGATTGTAAGATGGTAGATTCATGGACTAAACACTTGGAGATTGTAAGATGGTAGATTCATGGACTAAACACTTGGAGATTGTAGGATGAAATATCATAGCACAGTGTTTTACTTATGCTGTCTAGTCAGTGGTTAACCAATAAACGACTGACTAGCGTTGCCTTCACCACATATTCCCATAGCAATGGCGCCATTTCCCAAAAATTCTCAGAATATGAATCTTGCTAACTTTTTCGTAGATACTGCATCAATTACTGGAGTAATTTTTCAAACAACGAGTGATGAGTGAAATCGAACCAAGGTCGCATGGTGGATAGAAGTTTACTTAACTAATACGCTTCCCCTGTTCCCAATATAAGTGCACTATCTTTATTTCTCTTATAGTTGGACTCTTGTTTCACTACTTCCTTTTCTAATAGGAATTATTCGAAGCAAAATTTTATTGTCTATATATGTTATCCATGTTTACAAGAAGACCTATCGGCCCTTGTATAACTAATACGGATATTATGTTATATGTTTGTTGTTACTGAGGATATTTCAATACCTGTACGGGATGTTTGTTGTTGTTGTGATAGTCCTTGTCTCGATCGGTCCGTTCTGGTGACTTTGTATGCACGGTTTGAATGTCTTGATGAAATCGCATCTTTTATTGGAGATGCGGTTAGTCAAGTACGGAAGAACGCGTGTGCAATAGTTGCTATGCGATTTGGTGCCGTTGAACGGACTGGTTCAATTCCCGTTAGTCTCAAGAATTTCCTTTTCTAATAACTTGTATGTAGTTTTCTCTCTTTCTGTCTCTCTGCATCCTCTCTCTCTCTCTCTCTCTCTCTCTCTTTCTTTCTCTCTGTTACTTTCTACGAAATTCAGGAATGTAAGGACATTTTATTTTTAAAAATAGAACTCATCTTTATGTTTCTGTCACACTCTAACTCAAACGAAAGCAGAGATGCGTGTCTTCTCAGACCAGCATACAAGCAGAGATGCGTGTCTTCTCAGACCAGCATACAAGCAGAGATGCGTGTCTTCTCAGACCAGCATACAAGCAGAGATGCGTGTCTTCTCAGACCAGCATACAATTAATGGATGCACAATAACAGTATTTATCGTAAGGGTCACATAATTAAGCACAGCATGTCGTGGATGGCACAGGCTGAAAACACAATTACGAGAGGTAGCCACAGTCTCGAGCTTGTCAACAGAAAACGATTGGCGTCTAATTGATGGTCCACGACAAGCTTCCACGTGGCTGTAATCATCCTTGGCAAATTGTGCAGAGATTTGGACAATAAAGAGATAAACCTTGAAATGGATAAACTGATTTATAATAACTCTGAAAATATATGTTATTGTGTTTATCAGTGGATCTGTGCTACGGAGAGAGGTGTCTGGTTGTGTTTTATAGCTATTGCTGGTGGCAGAGTCATAGCTGAGCGCAGCGGAGCATACGTATCAACCACATCCAGTATGAGGATGGAGGTTGATGAGGTTAATACAGCCTTTATGTTGCTGTTGTCTAGGACTATTTACTATATCGGTTATCTTGTCAGACTCCGATACCATACTAAGAATACTAAATGTGGCATATACTATTAAGGGTTAACGATGAATTAAGGGTTAAAATATAGCTGCGTCCAAACTCAAATGTGTCATATAGATCTACTGTCCGGCACATACTGGTATTCACGGAAATGCGAGACTGGACAGACTTGCGTCTAATGCACCAATAGACGTGGGGCTAATAATTGATAACACAGCGACTTGCTCAAACTGCTTCCTGAGCTCCTGCTTGATGTGGACACCTATATTAATAACATATCAAGGATGAGATTTCAAGAATACGGTATTAAGTGTGTGGTAATAATAGACAAGAGCGTCTGCGAGAGTATTGAGAAGATCGTTTTACCAGTGGGCCACGGGAACCATCAGTGTACATACCTTTCGTCGTATGTTGTCTCGGGGTGCAATGATATATGTTTATCATAACCATAACAATAACAGGAATGCTCTTAAAACAAAGAAAGTAGAAAATCTACTTTTTTGTAGGTTCGTTATGTACGTGTGGATGTCATTGTCAAGCTTTCATTCTCAAACTCCCGCAAAATCTCTCTTGTAGCAGGACAATGATTCTACTAGATATACAACAGGATGTAGTCCAGAGAATGGAAATGCGTTGTGCTGCCGTTTTATTTGCGCCAGTAGCCCAACACATCCGTCTTCGGTGTGACTTATGAGTGTGTACTCTAGGAGGAGGTTACCCTTTTTTACTTATTTCTTAGTACTAAATATTTTGTATTTCCCTTAGAGGGAAGAAAGCTTTGAAGTCTACAAACTCCACCCCAGCATCTTCAGAGTTGAGTATCCCCATATCATATCATTGAGATGTATGGGAATACGTTAGTCTCATATTTGTCTATAAACAACGGCTCAGTATGATTGGATCTACATCATACTGGCAGGCAACGTTCACTTTGCAAGATATATTCTGATATTGTTTAAGCTTTAATCAACACAAGAGTCGTCTATGATAAACAAAACGATCTCTCCACTGGTAATCATACCCTAGACTAGAGTCTAGACCAATGGTTTTCAATATAGGTCATATCAGGGCCGGCCCTAACAATTGAGGGGCCCAATGCGAAACGGATTGCGCGGGGCCCAGTCTGGGTAGGGAAGAGGATAATAAAATAAATTATAATTAATTTATGGGCCTATGAAGTGCGGGATCCAATGCGGCCGCATAGGTTGCAATGGCCTAAGACCGGCCCTGGGTCATATGGTCACGGAGAAATATGTTGAATTGAGAGGGGCGGGCTCACAGATCCGCCTAGTGGGAGCCATATGAAGTTAGCTAACTGAACGATAAATGGCAAGATATAAGTCGACAAACTTTACAATCTCTGGTTTTATACAAAGGTACTCAATGACGGTGAATGACCTATTTTAGGCACCTGTTAGCATGGAAACAAAAATGTCCTAGCATGAGGTCCATGGACAGAAACAGTTGAAAACCACAGCCCTAGACTACAGGATCATGAAATCGTTGACACTTTTCAATGTTCACATCGCCTATATAAATCTCTCACCGTATATTCACATCGTCTATATAAAACATCTCACTTATGTTCAAATTACCTATATAGACTCTCACCATATTTTCTCATCACCTATAGAAACCTCTCACCGTATGTCCATATTGCCTATATAAATCTCTCACCATATGTTCACATCGCCTATATAAACCTCTCACCATATGTTCACATTGCCTAAATAAACCTCCTCACAATATGTTCACATCGCCTATACAAACCTCTCACCACATATTCACATCGCCTATATAAACCTCTCAACATATGTTCGCATTGCCTATATAAATCTCTCACCATATGTTCACATCGCCTATATAAACCTCTCACCATATGTTCACATTGCCTATATAAATCTCTCACCATAATGTTCACATCGCCTATATAAACCTCTCACCATATGTTCACATTGCCTATATAAACCTCTCACCATATGTTCACATCGCCTATATAAACCTCTCACCATATGTTCACAATTGCCTATATAAATCTCTCACCATAATGTTCACATCGCCTATATAAACCTCTCACCATATGTTCACATTGCCTATATAAACCTCTCACCATATGTTCACATCGCCTATATAAACCTCTCACCATATGTTCACATCGCCTATATAAACCTCTCACCATATGTTCACATCACCTATATAAATCTCTCACCATATGTTCACATTGCCTATATAAACCTCTCACCATATGTTCACATCACCTATATAAACATCTCACCATATGTTCACATCGCATATATAAACCTATCACCATATGTTCACATGGCAAATATAAACCTCTCACTATATGTTCACATCGCAAATATAAACCTCTCACTATATGTTCACATCACATATATAAACCTCTCACCATATGTTTCTCTCTCCCTTTTTCTTTTTTCTGGTTAATTTGTCACCAATATTTTTATCTTCGTTAACGAGCCAGTCTCACAGTCCCTACTCGACGGACTTACTTGCAATTGAGAACCAATAGCACTGGACGATCTATCTTGTACTTGCAATGAGATTTGGTGCATAAGTGGTGCCTTGTCCGTAGGGCCATGATAATGATGGACATGCCTCAATTATGTATTTTCCTCTTCCCTTACTTCTCGCTAGTACATTTCAATACGATTCCTTTTCTTATTCTTAAATTTGTTTCGTTTCCTTCAGTCTATACTGAAGTGAAATTTGTCTCAACCTCGCTCAACTTCTTGCTATGCTCATACTTCTCATCATCTCTCCCCTCACGCTTTCAACACTACACCCACCTGTATCAAGCATTTATTTCTTCTTTTTTTAAATTTTGAAACATTATACTAGAAGTCAACTCAATTTAGCATCAATATATTACACTCAAAATATCTAAATGAAACATAAGCCAGCAAAAGTATTTCCTATTTTCCAATCTTTTTAAGCACTTTAGTATTTTTCAAGACTATCTTTTAAAACGCATTGCTTCTACGGGACCCTCCACAGTTTTTTACCACTCCCACAGAATCTGGACTATCCACTTGTCCAGTTCGTCTGATGACCCACTGTGATGAAATAGGAAGTTTGGAAACACCTGTATTTTGAAAACCAAGTCCATCTGCGTACTTATGAATGCTTTGTAAGTGCTCCCAATAGTATATGCCTAGCATGTGCGATATGATTTAATGTTATGCCTTGGTCAATTCCATGTTTGTGGAAGGTGGTGAAACTACTTGCAATAGACAGAAAGAGATAGAAAGAAAGTATTTCAGCATAGATGGGGAATGTTTGATAACAGACCGACAGACTAAAGTATCAACAGGGGTGAAGCGAAGCAGCCCAGACACGTGTATACAAGCAGGAACCTCCACCATTTACAAAAATAAGTCTTGGATATTTCTTTTTTACTAAAGGAAATGCTTACCTGGTATGACCGAGATCCAGGTGCTCAAATATCATTGCTGCCTTACCTGTTACAGGTGAGCTTAGTTTAACAGCTCTATTTTAGTCTTTAGATGTAACATAGCTTTACAGGAGAATGCTGAGAATCCCATAGACTGTTAAAAGACTTATTTTGATGTGCTGAAAGAGGTCAACACACAGAGCAAAATCATTATCACCATCATACGAGGCAATCATTATTATTCAAGTGCGCCCTCAGTTAAAATAGGCTTCAAAACGGGCACATTGTGACAGCTGGCAACATCAAGGGTGTACTAGACAGAGAACGACGGAGAGGAAATGTTCTCTATAACTTCAATTTGTGGGAAACAAAAGTGTAAACAACATAACTGACAGTTACTGTTCTACATGCTTATTGTAATGAGATTTCGTTGTACGTATTATGTCCGTCTCAACATAACAGAAATTTGTCTCTAAATCTGTCCAAAAATACGGTCACCAAATCTTTCCAATTTTTGTTCTTCTCCCCCCCCCTTTCGCCAACAACTGTCAAGAATTCAGGTACCCTGAGCTAATTATCCCCCTCCCACCTGTTTAATTATGTCAAAAAATGTATCCACATGTACCCTCTTTCCTTTAGAGAAACATTTTCGCAAAACATACGCAAGAAAACTACATGATGTGTTTCACATTTTTTAAATACAATTTCATCAATTTCAATGGTATATAACCAAAATGTATTGTTGCCGTCACCTTTTATCAGCCCCCATCTCCCTTATGAGCAACTGTAAACGGTTTCAGAACCCCCCCCCCCCCCCCCACCTAATTGTTGACGTAATTTGTGGAAAACCCCAAAGTGTATTGACCACAATCACATTTTTTATAATCTTGCGCAATAATCTTTCGGGTTCTCTTGAAAAAAAAACCACTAAGCTAGATGACACATTCTTATTATGAACCGCGACCTCCTAAACACATAGCAAGCGATTTGATTTCTTCTAATTAATTATATGGAGTTCTTCTAATTAATTATATGGAGTTCTTCTAATTAATTATATGGAGTTCTTCTAATTAATTATATGGAGTTCTTCTAATTAATTATATGGAGTTCTTCTAATTAATTATATGGAGTTCTTCTAATTAATTATATGGAGTTCTAATTAATTATATGGAGTTCTTATAATTAATTATATGGAGTTCTTATAATTAATTATATGGAGTTCTTATAATTAATTATATGGTATTGATCCAATATCAGTGCTCTCCAGACAATCCCATATGTGCTCAGTCTCCCCCAGCAGATGCCCAAGTTAGCTAGTTCAGCACACTTCTCGTTCTACCGAGAAGGCACCAAGATTAAATCTGCCACATTTAGTTCCCAATTCTGCCAATCGCAGAAAAGATTCACATCCAACGGTCGATCTTCAAGCTTCTTCTTCTTCTTCTTTCTGTCCTCATGTACCTTTCGATGTTGAGGGAAGAGTGAGTGTACGGTCTTTCGCCCTTCTTTTTGCCTCTTCCGCTGTTATATTTCCGAGTGTCTCTAATACACTATCTATCCACCTTTTACGAGGGCGTCCAATAGGTCAACTGTTTTCGTATCGTTTGTTAAGTATTTTTTGGATAATACTTTGCTCTTTCTGTCTGGTTATGTGACCGTACCATTTAACTTGTTTTTTCTGGATGTAATCTATTGTTGACTTGATCCCTAATTGTTTCCTTAGTGCTTCATTCCTGATTTTGTCTCTCAAGCTAACTCCAATCATACGTCTCACACATTTATTTCAATTGTGTTAATCTTATGTTAATCTTATGTCGATCTTCAAGCAACCTCAAGAATTAAGCAACTTTATCCATCCTCAATTGACCCACTATACATGCATTTCAGAGCTATCTCATCACGAACGTCACCTTTTCCAGGCCTCTAAATCTAGGTGATGCTCCTAGGGTTAAAGGAAATAAGAGTAGATAACATCCACACATAGCGACACTGGCCGTTCTGAATCTTTCCAAACATATACTGAGAGTCAACTTACTTAATCAATGAACTCTGAGAGAGTCGTTGGAGGGCGACCATAACCTCAACCTCTATCCTTTACCAAGCAGTCGTCTTGTTCGTATGTCCCGCTGCATTCAGTACTGTACATGCCACCAGCAAAATATATATATATATATATATATATATATATATATATATATATAATATATATAAACCCCAGCCATATTTATGACCACAAACGTTCGGATCCACAAGAAAAAGTAACAAGATACTAGCCCGTGGTTTATCATCTTTCTGATGATGTCATTATTAATATTTGTCAAAAATAAACGGTAGTTCTATTGTACGACAATGGCAGCGTCCCATGTGCAGCCATAAAGCGTACCAAATGCAAGTAAATACAGAGAGTACTGCCATTAATCCAGAAATGATTCGTTTCATATCAGAGAAGGCAGAGATAAAAACATGTAGACAAGACGAGCAGAATATCGGTGGTGTGTGGATGTATCAAGCGATCTTCATCATTAATATCGTTACCATGGTTCTGAGAATAAAGCTGTCTGTGTCTGGCACCAGGATTCGACAACGGAAAATAAGTTGCTCGTCCAGAAGCTAGAGATATCTTAAATATATCAGATAATTTTATGGTCACGCACCAAATATCACTGATACAAAACTAGAGATGTCACTTCCCGATATCAATGTACGAATTCAGAGAGAGCACACCCCACTATCAAGAGCACCGATTTAGAGAATACTCAGGTATCAATGCAGATTCAGGAAGACCGCATCCTGATATAAATACAAAGATATAGAGAGAGCATACGATATCACTAGCCAGGCCCACAGATAAGGGGAGGGAGGTTGTGATGTTCAAATCTCCCCCCCCCCCCTTAGCAAATCTAACATAATTTTTAGCACTACGAACTTAATCAAAAGATCGATTTAAAAATCCACAGATTGCGATTTTTCACAAAATGGTCTTCAAATTTCCAGTCAACCAGTGAAATTTACACACAAAAACGTAAAAGTTGCTTTTTTTAGTAAACAATCCCCTCCTCAAGGTAATCATATATACGGCTCTGTCAATGGCACATATTTAGAAAGAGCAGATCCTGCTATCACTGGTACATATTTAGAAAGAGCAGATCCTGCTATCCCTGGTACATATTTAGAAAGAACAGATCCTGCTATCACTGGTACATATTTAGAAAGAACAGATCCTGCTATCACTGGTACATATTTAGAAAGAACAGATCCTGCTATCACTGGTACATATTTAGAAAGAGCAGATCCTGCTATCCCTGGTACATATTTAGAAAGAACAGATCCTGCTATCACTGGTACATATTTAGAAATAACAGATCCTGCTATCACTGGTACATATCTAGAAAGAGCGCACAACAATAGATATGCCTTTAATAAAAACCAGAAAGTGTAAGATGGATAGGACAAATAAAAAATAGATCATAATACAAATGTCCAGGATACGACAGAACATGTCTTCATTTGTATTTTCATATTGTGCTCCTGTCTAAGACTTCAAAATCAAGTTCTTTGAAATTTGACCTTCTTTCTTCTTTGCAAATGATTATTTGTGCTCCAGATTTTGTTTATACCATAGTGTGACTCATTGACGCCAGAGATGGTGTCGTCAACAGGTGTGAAGGACATCTAGAATGAGCCCCTCGATATTGGTGAGGCGGACAGGCACCAGATCGAAATATGTGTGTTTGTTTGTGCGTACGTGTGTATAAGGAGCCGCGTTAGCGCACTGGCTTCGCATATGAGTGGTCCTGGGTTCATTCCCCAGCTGAGGCGGAAATGTTTTCAGATGGCAACCGCTCCCAGGTCGACCCAGCCTTAAATGGGTACCGGATTAATCCGGGAAGTAAAGACTGCGAGGGAGAGGAGATGGCTACCGCCCTCATTTGCAGAGCCTGTGAAATGTGAGATCGCTAACACTTCACACCCCTACGGCATTAATAAATGCTCTGGGTTACTTTACTTTACTACGTGTGTGTGGGAGTGCATGTGCCCCAGTAATATACAGAAAGTCTTATATATTTTTATTTATATGCACTCATTATTTACAATACTTAACTAACAGTACTCCTCTCCAGACGTATATGTGTATACACATCAAACTTTAGGAATATCTATCTACATGACCAGCGCAAATAAGTGGGGGCTCTGGTACACGCAGATCTACCTTGTGCAAGACTCTCCCGTGAATTAGTTTCTATGTTAAAATGAGGCAGTGATGTCTTAAGCATGTCTTTAAAACGATTATTCTGTCCTCCAGTATGGCATGGACCTGTCTGGAGTTCTCCATATAACAGTTTAGTTTTTTGGCAGACAAGTATCTTTCATGCGTACTATGTTAACTGCCCAGCATAACGTATAACGCATGTGTATGTATGTGGAGTCGAGCAGTGTATGTGACTTCATCAGCATTGTTTGCTTACAGATTTAGATTTCTTCAGTTCTTAAAACCGGTCGGAATATTTTTAGCGTTTAAACGTAATTAAATTTTGTTCGATTTTTTTTTGTGTGCACATGCATCACGGAAACAAGAAATAGTAATTCTAAATATATTTACATTATAATGTAATATATATATTTCGAAACAGAAATGGACAGAGAATGTGATTATCACAAGATCATTTTGAAAAAAAAAATCATGTTAATATATAAAAATTATTTTAGACAGAAAAGAAAATATGTAAATGACAAATAAATATTATTTTAGATATGATATTTGACCTTACCGCATTTTTGAATCAATAAATTCCTCTCAAACTGTATCATTTCTGTAGATAATCCAATTACGAACACAATAATGTATAATATATATGCATAGTGCGTCAAAAATGTATTAAATCGAAAGAATTTCGACATCTACCAAAAACAGTAGACTTAACTTTACACGAAACTCTAATGAAAATATGGCTAATTTTTCTTACAAAATGGCGTAAATTTGCAAACGCGATGATAGAAGCGTTTGCCAGATTGGATTTCATAATACATGAGACCAAAGCAAGTAAAATAGTTATTATTTTACGAAAATAAGTAAATTGGAAAATATATATAAAACATATAAGGACAAATGACGTCACAGACCCCCATTATAAAAAGTTATCAATAACTTAACAAAATTGATATCAATACACATAAAAATATTGCAAGAAGTAATGTAGACATATTACACTTTCTATTGGAAACATTCTTATGTTGATATAAATACCGAAAACAACAACATGAATGTCATTGGAGTATGACTTATAGAAGTCTTTCCGGCCAGAAGACATACGGTATACTGACTTGTATAAGTCTCTTCGGCTGGAATCAGTTTAACTATCTGGTATTTTATCATATTAATTTATGTTAAGTACCTTACGGGGGTAGCTGAGGTGGAAATGGCCGTGTTTCCTAGAGTTTCCATGGAGTCTGTATTATATTGTACATATTTCAAGGCCATAAATAATTGATAGTATTGCTGCTCCTTGATCAACTATGAATTTGCTGATAGTTGTTTTCCCTTTCTGTCCACACATGATTGTTTAGTCTTCCAACTGTGATTCGCATTTGCTATACTGTTGCTTACATCAGTGTCGATGTTCTCAGTTCGCGAGAGAAAGCAGCCCAGGTAGATGAAGCTGCTGAATGCTTGAAGTTCTTTCTCTTTGATTCTTATATGGGGATTGAGATATGGATAGCTGGATGTGTGTTGAAACATGACCTATTTTTTATTTGTGTTCCCTATGAAACCAAAGTTGTCGCAGACTTCTGTCGCAGAAGTGTTATCGGAAGTGTTAATCGGTCCCCGAGCCTCTTACCTGTCTTTCACATGTAGGTCATGGAACATCGTTTGCACATGATTGTATTTCTGATACTGCGAGACTCACATGTAAACATGTCACATTTTCATATTGACACATCTTATTGACCCGAATAGAGGTTGTGTGTTTCCATACATGTAAGTAGAGAAGAATCTACATCTAATCAAATGATGCTCTGGAGTCGTGAGAAATTAATACAAGGTAAAGATATCCCAAACAATGTAAATATCTTAACCCACTAAATTCGACCCACTAAACCATTTTTTTCTTGGCGCCAATGCTATTATAAAAGGACAACCTGCACTGACACCAATTCTCGGCTCAGAAAAAAAAATTATTGTGAGCTAAAAGAGAGTAAAATAGATATTATATATATGCCTTACGAAAACAATTTAATTCGGCCCTATGATTCTAAAATGTTGCCCACCACTGATCCAAAAACTTATTTTTTTTAGTGTAATAATAAATAAGAAGTCATGAATCATATTCATGATTAGTTGTTTGTTTTAAATAGCTTTCTAAATAATGATCATGTTCTACTAAATGTATTCGCTCTACCGGTAGATCGCTATCGACGTGTTGACGACCACTGGCTCTACCGGTAGATCGCTATGGACGTGTTGACGACCACTGGCTCTACCGGTAGATCGCTATGGACGTGTTGACGACCACTGGCTCTACCGGTAGATCGCTATGGACGTGTTGACGACCACTGGCTCTACCGGTAGATCGCTATGGACGTGTTGACGACCATTGGCTCTTCCGGTAGATCGCGATCGACGTGTTGACGGTCACTCGCTCTATCGGTAGATCACTATCGACGTGTTGATGACCACTGCTCTGCATTAGATTGCGATCGATGTGTTGCCTGCCACTGCTCTACAAGTAGATCACAATGGACATGTTTCCGGCCACTATTCTAGACCTTCCGTTCAAAAAAAAAAAACCAAGTGAATTCAGCATTCGATGCAGATGTCTTCTACTCATAGTGGCTCTTTAAATCTGATATAAATCTAAACTTCGCCTGTTACATTAGTGTCTAACGTGATATATTAATAATAAACGAATTCATCTCTACTGTTTAGATTAATCTTGAATCATAATTGGAAGCGGTACAATATAGGAAGAAATTCCTTCAGATTTAACGAAAAGATTCCTACATTTTTTTAACGAAACGAAATATTGATAGAGAAGCATTTTACAGGTGCTATTACTGCTGCAAGATTCAGCTACGCACTGAGAGCATCTCCCATCCAAGTTGAATACCGTTAGTGGTTGGGAAAGGGGGCTCACAGTGAGTACTGAGTGCAGATCAATGCACCCAGAAGCTAATGTAGCCACTTTTTAATCTGAGTAAAATGACGTCACAGAAATCTGAATGAAACTGCGCATAATATTAAAAAATTGGAATGTATACACCTCTCCCTGTCTTGAATCTGAGACACATATAAATATTATAGGGCGTCCATCAAAAGTTTTAAAATATAGTACACTTCATTTACGGATGCGATTCCCAAACTGTAAATTGGGGTACGTCCAGATTTTATTTACCGGTATATTTTAAATAAAATATATTTAAGAAAAAGCAAAATATAGAGACCATTGTTTCATTAATTTTATTTTGTATTAATTTTGTATTGTAATGTTATAAAAAATTAGAAATTGTATAAACATATCAAGACATAATGTTATCAATGTTTTAACAAATGTGTGCTCCTTATTCCAGTTTTACAAAGTGGTTTACAAAGTATGCGATGTGTTAAATTGGATTCTAAAGGTAGGGTTGTGGGATGTAAGTACTGTTGTAAAATATTCACTTGTTTACGGCTATGCAATCCTACCGATAGAAAATAAAGTAGGTTTATTTTTTTTAAAAGGGTACAGTACTAGTGAGAAGCCACCACAACGTCGAGTTATTATTCAGGATGTAGTCCAGAAAATGAAAATGTGTTGTATCGCCGTTTTATTTGCGCAAATGACCCATCCGTCTTCGGTGGTATGTTCATCATTTAATAGTTTAAATATTAATTTATTTTATGGTTTAAATAGGGTCAGGATAGGTGTGTTTTACATAACTAACCTAACCCCAACCGAAACCCTAAATTAGTAAATATTTTAATTATTAAATAATGAACATGAAATTTGCATACAGACAATGGACATAATTAAACATGTGATGGCGTCTACTAGTACTGAACCTTAAAAAAAAGTGTCTGTTTACTTTGGGAAATGTATACATCTTCATTTACAGAATGGCACTGGGGTTTTTTTTATATTTGGAATGGGTAATAATCTAGTGCAATAAATCATATTTTTTATTTCCAGCTCATACCTTGGTTGTTACGATTTTTAGACAAGAGACATAATCTTGACAAAATCAACAGGTTCACGTGTATGTATTGCTAGAACTGTGTCTGGTGGTCGATCAGATGTTATTTCTTGCATCTATGTATGCAATCCTGGAGTGGTGGCCCCTGATAACCAGACGATAACAAAATGAAAAATCAACGTGAATTCGAGATTTATAACTTTCACCTTTTAGACCAGTGGTTCTCGGCGTGTGATATATGCACATACGGGGCCGCATTGATTTCCAAGGTGTCACTTGGAGAAAAATTAATAGCGAGGTGATTATTTGCATGATATATATATATATATATATATATATATATTCACTCGTATATAGAACAGTCGCTATTAAACATGATAGGTTTGTAACCCTTGGATAGTGTTCAATCTGGCAAGCCTCCAGAAAATTTGGCTAATATATTTACAATGAAACGGCTGCCAGTGCTAGAGCCAGCTCCATTTCCACTCCAGGAGTGGAGTTAAAGCTGCATGAAATCGTAATTAAAGCAGTGTTCATCTCGAAAACAAGCTTGTAGTTATCTCCAAGAAGAATATCTCGTATAATAGCAAAAGCAGCAGATATTCTTATTGTCCCTAAATACGCTCATATTTGGACGGTTCACGGTGTTGGTGAATGAAACCTCGGATAAGAGGACGAAGGAACCCAAGTCCAATTCTACTGTGGAATGTTTCCTATAATGGAACCATGGACGCAGATGATATTCAGCACCTGGGGGAACAGGGAAAATACGTCTAAATATGAGAAACAATTTCACAGGATGCGGAAGATTTCGTGTGAGATAGACGTAGTTGACCCAAGTATAATTCCTGATTACCACTTCCTCGGAGACTACCACCCAAGGACATGTTGTTGCATGTAAAGTTCCAGGACACAGTGGGTGATAAACCGTCACGGCGTATAGTCGATACATTCATTCCCTAGCAAGAGATAGGCGAAAGGCGCAAAATAACACAGCCCCGTTATGAACACAGCTGCACAACGTACTTCACGCTTCCCAGCCTTAACAACACGAACGTTCGTGCTGGAAGTCAGAGACCGATCACAGAAGAAGAAGAAGCAATAGTTTCCCCTTGAAATCGTGACAAGTAAGGTAATGTAAGACTACTACGCTCGTGAGTACATACGTACTCGGTAACGAAATGGTGTTGAATGTAACAAGAAAAATGTCATTAGCAAGATTTCGTGTGAATTCCCTCGTTATGATGAGAAATACGGTGACGTTTTTTGTGAAAAATCGTTTGGTTGGGGGGGGGGGATGAGGAGGAGGAGGATTTGACTAGCATTTTGGATAAATTTGTAATACTAAAAGTAATGTTCTGATATGTTAATGGGAGAAGGGGTGGGGGCTGTGACTTTACAGGTAATAGTTGCAGGATTCAGCCATTTTTCAAATGAACATACTTGACTGAAACCATTTGCTAACCTATATCTTGAAGGTTTTGTGAAGACTCCCTTTCATTACCTGCTTACATATCATTACACTTCAGGCAAATGTTGTTTACTTTCTCGCATCCAGTTTGTCTTGATGCGCAGCTGCTCACGCTTCGAAGATTCAGGTCTAATGTGACGGTTTCGTTCTGCGCCAGCAAGTTCTTGCCATCATTTAATTAAATGTTTGTCCTATCACGCCTACGATATTTCTCCAAATATAAACTAAAATCACACAATCTTGTTATATATTTATACGTTGAGTTTATTTCAGTTGTACACGAATACATGATACAACAACAAAAAAGTATATCTCACACCAGTATATCTGCCTATTCAGTACTATCCTACGCAGAGTCGTAGATATGTCTTCAGTACAGGGTGGAAGGGAGGTTTCCTAAACAGAAAACAATGTCATTTGTCCATTTTCATTGCAATTTTATCTGTTTTATTAGATTTATTATGACATTTTTGCAAAATAATCTTTTGGTGGAGGGGGTATCCTTATTTTGAAGTCTCTTTAAGACATAAGCTGTCCCTCTATCTTTCTCACAAATATACAGTCCCTCTATCTCTCTCACAAATATACAGTCCCTCTATCTCTCTCACAAATATACAGTCCCTCTATCTCTCTCACAAATATACAGTCCCTCTATATATATATCTCTCTCACACACACATATTGTCTCTTTATATCTTCCAAATATATATACTGTCTTTCTATCTCTCACATACATATAGTATCCCTATATCTCTATCACACATACACATACTGTCTCTCTCTCTCTTTCTCTCTCACATATATACACTCCCCCTCTATCTCTGTCACACTCATATACTGCCCCTCTATCTATCTCTCTCACATATATACATACTGTCCCTCTATCTGTCTCACACACGTTACACTATCCCTCTATCTCTCTCACACACACACTGTTCCTCTACCTCTCTTACACACACACTGTTCCTCTACCTCTCTTACACACACACTGTTCCTCTACCTCTCTGACACACACACTGTTCCTCTACCTCTCTCACACACACACTGTTCCTCTACCTCTCCTACACATTACTGTCCATCTACATCTCACAAATATCTTCTGTCCCTCTATCTCATACACATAAACTATTGCTCTATTTTTCTCACACACATATACTGTTCCCTCTATCTCATATACACACACACACATATACTGTTCCCTCTATCCCTCTCACATATATACTAACTCTCTGTCTTAAACACACACACATATATTATACTGTTCTCTCACAATTATACCGTCCCCTCTCTATCTCTCTACCTATGCCCAGCTCTCTCTCTCTATTCTCTCTCTCTCTTCCTATGCCCGGCTCTCTCTCTCTATTCTCTCTCTTTCTATATATGCCTATGTGTGTGTGTGTGTGTTTGCGTGCGTGCGTGTTTATATTTATGTGATGGTAAATACTAGTGTATGTTTATTTCTTCTTCTCATTAGGTCCTAGTTGTTGCTGTGTCTTGTAATTCAAACCCTCTGATTTATACTATCAACCCTTGGGTCCCTTATGTTGTTTACACATGCTTGTGCGCTATTTTCCTTCTGTCTCCATCCTTACATATGCTCTCAGCCTCATTCCATGTGGTTAGATACACAATGTTGGTAGCATAACCTATTCATAATGTAACTATCAACAAGCATGTTTGATGTAGTGATGTTCTAGGCAATATAAATGCCGTAAGGGATAAATGTTCCAGTGTAGGGTAACAACCCTAAAGAGGAAGAAATGGCTGGAGTAACACAGTGCAAATATCAAGATATACAAAAATAAGTAGAAGTGTTACCAAAATAAAGCATAAAACAACCTAACAAGGAGATACTCGTTCTTAGTTTGTTTTATGTTTTATTTGGTAATACTTCTACGTATTTTTTTAATCTTGATAAATACCTTAGTAGGTTGTCGTTACTTTTCGAACAGTCTGTATACACAGTTGCCTGCCTCCCGTGACATGCCCTGTACCACTCCGCCAAAACTCGGACGATTTTACACAAGAAACCATTTATAATAGTATGTACTTGTCTGGTTGTCTCATATTGTTCCTCTTGGTGATATCCCACACAATGGATCAAGAGTCTCAAATTTGCATTGGATTTCCTTCAAAACGAAGAAAGTTTAAATTCGTTATCTACATATTTCCCCATGCAATATAATGTTCGTCTCTTGTCTTCCGCGCACTTATTTCGACACCTTTATCTGCTCTTCCTATATTGTCTGAGTTACAGCAGTAATAGTTAAGAGATTGTGTTTACCTTGTCTTAACGGTGGATGCAGTTAGATTTGCGGGAATGTGGCCGGGGGCACTGATGAAGATATAGGTTACATTTACATTGCTAATGTTCCTCTGAGGTATACAACAGATGCGAACCAGAAATATTTTCTTACTGAAGTTAATTACATATTTTGTCTACTTCTGCTCGTAATCATTGTAGTTAACTGACCAGGAATCAGAGACGATTAGGTTATATGTTATATTTGCTGAATTTCTTGTAGTTATCGTTTCTAGTCTTCGCGATTTTATTTTCTCTTTTTTCTAATTTATAATGCAGACTAAGCTTTGTAGATGTTTTGTCTTTTTTTATAAGCACAAGCATCCGCAATTGGTGATAAGAAAATCTTTGACTAATAATATGTAGAAAAGAGAAGGGAAATGGGTTCAAGAGATGGAGTCATCTTCTTCTGCGTTCGTTCTCAAACTCCTGCAGATTAGCAGGATGTATTCCGGAGAACGGAATGCGTTGTGCGCTATGCTAGTTTACAGCATTGCTGCGATATCTGCACCTTTCGGCCTGACACATCCGACTTTAGCAAGGCTTTGGGTCATTGACCCTATATGGGTTGGGACAGCCAACTCCATCCCATAACTTCCTTAGTTGCCTTTTGTTGCTATTCTTTGCTCCCCTTTCGGGCCCCGGCAACACACGGGCGATGAGATGGAGTGAACAAAGAAGATTTAAAAGAAAATCACATGAACTTTTACGTATCAGCCAACTTGTTACTGGAACAGCCGAGGTGCAAAATAACGGACAATCATTCTTTATCATATATCAATCAAGTGCTATGCCGAATGGCGTAGGCGATCATGTTTCTCCACGACTCTGTCTCGTTTAAGCTCGGTTAGTGAACTTCTACCGTGCCACAATATTAGTCCATCTAGCAACTTTTCTCTTTGTCGTCCCCTATCTCTTTCCCCCTTGATCTTTCCAGTAGTTACTAAATGTTCAAGCTGTGTTCTTCTCAGCACATGCCCTAGAAACCTTGACTGTCTGCCCCTAATGTTTATGATTGATCTTTTTACGCGAGCATCAATGAGAACCTCTGCATTAGTTTTCTCAACTGTCCATGGTATTTTCATCATTCTTCTCAGAAACCAAATTTCTGTAGCCTCTAAATCGCTTTGACTTTTTTGTTTATAGTCCATGCTTCACATCCATAAAAAAGAATTGTTCCAATAAATATCTGAGAACTCAAATTCAGATCTGCATTTATAGCTAGTCTTCCATTGAACAAAATAGTTCACATATTTTGGAATGCTGATTTGACTTGTGATGTTCCGCTCTTTATCTCACTTGAGCATCTACCTTCTGATGTTAACAGGGTGTGAATATATTTCACTTTTTCAACTTGTGTTATTTTGTGTCATTAATTATTATGTTGCATCTTGGTGGTGTATGTCTCTTCGAGATAACCATTATTTCTGAGTTCTTCTTGTTTAAACTGATGCCTTTGTTTTCACTTTCTTTCACTACTTTATCTAACAGGGATTTTAGTTCCTGTTCACTTCCTGCTATCAGTATTGTGTCGTCAGCATATCTCAAGTTATTTCTATTTCATCCTCCCACTTTTATTCCAGGCATATCTTCTATATTTCGCATAATGTATTATGTATATAAAAGAAAAAAGATCCAGTGACATTACCTAACCTTTCCTCACACCTATTTCTATATTGTGAAATCTACCTATAGTGTTGTTAACTCTCATCGCAGCTGTTTGTTTCCAATACATATTTCTTACTATTCTTAGATCTTTCCCATCAACGTTAATATTTTCTAGCAGTTTTATACCTCTGAATGCTTCACCTAATCAAATGCTTTGATGTAATCTATGAAGCACAGATAAACGCCTTGTTGAACTTCTATGGCTCTCTCCAATTATGTTCTTACTATATAGGTCTATAGGGCATTTCTTGTGCCTTTTCCTTCTACTAATCCGCATTGTTCTTCTGCTATCTCTGGTTTTATTTTTCCTCTTATACGTCTCATTATGCAAAGTTAAATCTTGGTCATCTGACTCATAAGGCTGATTATTCTGTGATCTTCGCAATCTACTGCACCAAGTTTCTTTGGTAGGGCTATGAAAATTGATTGTAGCAAATCAGATGGAATATAGCAACTGTTGTAGATGCCATTTAACATTTGGTGATAACTTAATGCCATAATCTCCCAGATCTTCTAATTCTTCTTTTGTAATCTTATCCGGACCTGATGATTTGTTGTTTTTCAAGTGTTGTATAGCTTCCTTTATCTATATCTTTAATATAATGGACCTTCATTGTTATAATTTAAGTTAGTATCTTATCTGTTATCTTCGTACAATTCTTTAATATATTCTTCCCATCTGTGCATGATTTCATTTTCTCCCGTTAGTATGTTTTAGATTTCAGGCACCCAGTCTTGTGACTGAGAATAGATGCCTCAGAAAAATCACAAATACTAATTGGAAAGACTTCAAATCAAACGACATACTAAGAGAGGAGACAAAACAAGAATATGTGATGAACATCATCAGAAAACGCCACTGGACATACATCAGACACGTGCTTAGAATGAAGGAAGACTTATTCCCATGACAAGCCTTCATGTGGACACCAGACGGGTAAAGAAAACAGAGAAGATCAAAAACAACGCTCAGAAGAACATTTATGAATGAATTAAAATCAACAGGCATAAATGCACAAGACCTGCAATCCCTAGCAACTGACTGACAGGCATGGAGAACTATGACATCAGCCCTATGTGCCAAACTTGACAAAAGAGAAACTGACTGAGTCTTGTGAACCTGCCCCATATCTGCCTGTTAATTCCTTTATTTGAAAATGTGTATTGTATTTCTATGATGATATTTTTTCTATTTCACTGCACTTTGCGTTAAACCAATCCTCTTTAGCTGAGGTGCAGACATTGGTCAATGAGAACTCTGATGAAGGGGATGTGAGTATATATACAGATGGATTGGTGGTTAGACATATTCGTAGTGCGTGTGCCTTCACGGCTCAGTGTGCAGGGAAAAGTGTTTGTGAAGAGTCGATTCACTATATGCGATGGATGATAAATACACCTGCGGACTTTGACGGTCATGAGTGTTATAAAGAGTTTCTTCTGTATCCTATGTCATTGTCATTTTACATTCTTTTACATGTTGATTTATCTACCCGTAGCTCCCCAAAGTCTGCTGTTCTTGAACTCAGATTCTAACTGTTCTTATTTATTAGAACTCACTTTTTAATGCCGTACATCGATCTTCCCTCATAATAATTACAGAGGCCTATGATCGCTCTAAAACTGCATTATCGACTTTGTGTATACAACCTGCCCTGAGCATAAATCATGTGGACTTCTTTAGCCTCTATGGGCTGGTTACAATACCATGACAGCTTCTATGGTTTTATATGGCCAACAGCGACTTTAGATCAAAATATCAATCCTGCAAATTGTTTAACGTAAAACTGCCATTTAACACTTTTTATATTTGAAATATAAATAAAACATGTATCCTTGCCTTCCATTGAACTCTCAGTGGTGTGCAAAGTTTTGAGAAGAAGGCTTCTACTCAGAGGAAGTAAATCCTATGAATTTTGTGGCTCTTCAACCATTCTGCAACATGCAAAGTTTGATTTATGAGCTTAAACCCCTCTGACAAGCATCCTTTCCTGAAATATGTTCATAGCAATCCAGCTTGTACCATGATTTTAAATGACCCCCTTGACCATATCTAGATAATCATTAGTTATGTCATTGAATAATTATTGAGTGTCCAACTTGTACCTGACACAATCACTGACAAACATTTGTCATACATGAAAAAAGAAAATTATGCAACACAAAATAACTACTGACAAATGGTATATAACTTAATACTTTTATTGCCCTTGGGTGATGTCAACGACACAGTTATGACAGTGAAAAAGGAATCACCAAGGCATGTAACAGAACTACAGAAACAAATATAAATCATAGGGACAAAAATCAAGACACATAATATTTTTTGAAGTTCTTATTTGAATTTGTACCATATGTACACAGGACAAGGCAATAAAAGACTTGGTCTGCATCTATTGACTTTTTATATTTTAAATGTGAGTTTGCTACAAGAATTGAAGTCACAATAATATAGTTGACTCCAGTCTTTTTCTGAAGATAATGAATATGAAGACATCTCCCACAGTTCTCAATTATAACATCTAATCTGCCCTTGTAGTGATCCATATTGACTCAAAGAACCAATGTTCTGAATATCTTAATTTAAAGGCAGTTTATATGTTCTTGATTAAAAAAGACAAATTAATAGTTTACGTCTTTCTTGTGTTCATTTTAAGTTTACACAAATGAGTTATTACCAAAGTGCTCCAACTTTCCTCAACTGCACCATATGGTTTGCGAGTTTTATCGATCTACAACAGATAATACTCTCATATAAGAGTAAAATACAAACCTATTTACAGTCATTGGTTGCATATCCAGTTCATGATGTAGCCATCAACCCAGAATTTTCTGGCTGTGTTGATTTTCTAGGCAATTTAAATATGTTCAGTAGTTTGTTTGCCATTACTTTCTGAATGCACAACTGCTTGAGGTGCGATTTGAACCCTGTACGTCACAGTCAGACATTGAAAGATATCGTAAAATAAATATGTAATTTTCTAGGTTTTATCAGTAAACAAACTCCTATTTTACACATTCACTTGCACACTTTCACTGCTCCCAATGACAAAAGTCCTCAAAGCACAAAATCTTTTTAACTGCCATGTATGACTTTTGTCTCCTGTATGACTTTTTGTGGGAAATTATGCAGATTAGACACAGGCTTCAACCTCTACTTCCTTTTCTATCAAAAATTCACTCCTATACAGCTGTCCATGATTAGATCAATGTAGTTTCTATAGTTTTAATTTATTGCATTTTTCAATGCAATATTTTCAATGCATCAATATACAATGCAGCTGATGATATGTAGTTCCAAAATTACAGATTCTGACTTGCTAGTAAGAATAGTGATAACAAACTCACAAATTTAGATACAGAATTGAACTATCATTAAGTAATGATGGTCAAAGATTTAAATGAGATAGTTATGCAAGTGCAGGAGTGAATCATAAATTCCCATCCAGTAAACAACAAAAAATTCTTGCGCTTTATGGCATCCCGACGAAATACATCAATATCATAAAAGTTTTTACTCCAATACGGCTTGCTGTGTAAGAACAGAAAGTGGCTTTTCCAGCTGGTTCCCATTAACAACGGGAGTAAAACAAGGATGTGTTTTGTCCCCAGTACTGTTTTGCATCGCGATGGACTGGGTGATGAGGAAATGCACAGACCAAAAACAGGTAGGAATCAAATGGGTAAACAACAAGACCCTGGAAGATCTAACCTTCGCAGATGGTACTGCTCTCCTGAGTTCAACACACCAAGATCTCCAAGAAAAAACAGAGACTCATATTTTTTTCACAACAGATAGGCCATCAAATAAACACACATAAAACGAAAATCATGAACTTTAGCGGCCTGACAGAATCAATTAAACTAGATGATAATATACTAGACATTTCAAATTTTGTATATTTGGGAAGAAAGATAACAGCAGATGGGGATACCAACTCAGAAATCAAGACTCAAATCGCTCTCGCCTCCAACGCCTTTAACAAACTCTCAAACATCTGGAGATCGAATGTCGCAAGTAAACACATCAAACTGCGACTATTCAATGCAAGTGTGATTCCATCATTGACATATGGATGTGAAAGTTGGAAATCTACCGCTATAATGGATAAGAAGTTAGTTGTCTTAGTGAATAGATGCCTCAGAAAAATCACAAATAATAATTGGAAAGACTTCAAATCAAACGACATACTAAGAGAGGAAACAAAACAAGAATATGCAATGAACATCATCAGAAAATGTTGCTGGACATACATCAGCCACGTACTTAGAATGAAGGAAGACATAAGCCTTCATGTGCACACCTGATGGGCAAAGAAAACAAGGAAGACCAAAACCAATGCTCAGAAGAACATTTATGAATGAATTAAAATCAACAGGCATAAATGCACAAGACCTGCAATCCCTAGCAACTGACTGACAGGCATGAGAACTATGACATCCGCCCTATGTGCCAAACTTGGCAAAAGAGTAACTAACTGACTGACACAACAGGAGCATGGACTGCGAGATAACATCAAGCAGAAAATAAATGGAAATGAAACATTTTTGGGAAACGCTTTTGAAAAATTACATTGTTTAATTTTTAATGCCTTAAAATTGTCACCCATAAACTCATCATTCTCCTCTTTCCTTCCCCACCCTCCCCTTCAACAACATGGCAGTGGGCAAGACTTGGCTGGAAAATAAGGTGTAGCAGTGAAAGTATTAAACAATAATAGTACCTGATTAATTCATACCACAAGTTCTGCTGAAAATAAAATTGCTTGTATCCAACAATAATAAATAATGACAATGATATACTTTAAGATCTGATATGCTACCGCCACATTCATGACTCTAATGTTATTTTAATATGTCTATTTGAAACATTCATTTGTATTACAAGAGTGCCAGTGCAGTCTGTTGATTTTATTTGCTAGAACAAATGTTGAACATTTTTAACATGTTCATGAACAAATTATAAACAGGTTCAGATTCCCAGCTGTAGCTTCACTGTTTTGTAGCCTAGTCTAAAAGTGATAAACTTTATTTAGACACTAGATACAGAGCAATGTCTTTGGGAAAAAAATGTTGAAAAGGCATTAGAGGAATGAATAAGTTCATTGTACTTGAATTATCCCATGTCATACGTCTCTCAAAGCAGTGACACGCTGCATGCTGAAAGTATCACTCATAACACGTAACTATGTATCTTCAAGCAATAATCCCCAGGAATCTCCAAAAATAACTACATTGCAAACAAGACATTGTGAGCAGGATTGAACTGTGACCTCTTCAGTATAAAGCAAATAGCTAAGTCAATACTCCAGGCTGTTACTAATTTTATCATTCTTAGTATGTTGTATTTTCCTAAAAGGTGATGTTCGTGTGTGTGTGTGCCCGTGATTCCACAAAATTGTCTTAATAGAAGACAGTGTTGTCTGTGCCATCAGATTTGACTAAGAGCAGTTTCTAACATAATGGTTTACTCTATGTGTAAGAAAATGCTCCTAAAACACTCAATACAACGAGATCACTTTCCTACATACAAAATGAGTCCGAAAATGTCATTTACATATATTTAACAGATGCACATCATGGAATAACCAGTAAAATTATAATTTTAGTAGTCAAAACAAAGCACTTGAACAATCTTATTTTGAGGGAACTAGGTGCTTGGGTTGCTCTAGCTAAAGAGTACTGAATATAAGCCAAATAAGAAGCTATGTGCAGCAGCTATGAAAACTAATCACTTTGAAAATACAAAGCAAAACATAAACTTAACTCCTATAGTAATACCATGTCTATTGAGAAAGCAATTTAACCCTTTAGCTGCTATATTCTTCTCAGTAACTAATCCTAGCTATGTTAAATTCTTCCCCTGATTACTTTCCTCATGTACTGAATTCTTCTATAGGCGTGCAAAAATTGATCTTTCCCAATACCGGCTATTTCTTGACACCAGAAAATAAATTTGGTCTTCCAGTAAAATGCTGCTAGGTGACAGGTGTGTTATTTCTATAGTTATTAATATAGACAGAAAATGTATACGTCATGAATGGGATAGTTGAAGCATAATGGCACTTGGCAATTTGAGAATGAAATCAGTTTTAGTAATGACAAGATAGATAACCAAAAAAAACAGGTTCACTTGTCCACAAGAGTTAGATCGAGAGTAAACTCATTCATAGCAGCTAAAGGGTTAAACTCATGCCTTATATTTGCATCAAACAATCTATCATGGAGAATAATATAGACTTTCATAAAATATTTCTAGCATTCAAATTAATCTTATACAACATAAATAATACTAAAATTTTCTGCAAGTTCAGAATTTGTCCATTATTTGCCTTCCATCAAACTGTCTGTTCACATTAATTGCTCATTTGGTATAACTTAACAATTTGTGAATTCTATCAGATCAGCATTCAATAATCAACAAATGTAAATGTATATCAGAGCATCCCCATTAAGCAAAAACTGTCAAGACAAATTGTATCAATAATTTGAAATATGTATGAATAGTTCAAAACATTTCTACACATGTGCTCAATTGATGGGGAAAGAAGGCAGAGAAAATGTAAAAACAAACTGGAACTTTAATAAACAGGTAAACATTTAAAAACAACAAACATCAAGACCTTCATAATAAATAAATAATTAAAATATTGTTTCAGCAACAATAAGCAGGTGAAATACAAATTTGTATCCTTAGTTTCAATACCATCCCACAATGGAAAACATAATAACATTTGATTCACCATTGCCAGGTTTAGTAAACTATCATCTTCTGTGATTGTTTTTGAAATCACAAAGTTGTCAAATATCCTTTAGACAGTGGCATTTTATAGCATAAACACTTGCAAATGATCTACTGTGAAACTCAAGACCCTTTGATGCTAAAAAAAAAAAACAGCTTTGTCAAGACAAAATTTGTAAAACAGATGAACAGGTATGACAATATTAAAAGAAGATGGATAAGTATGAAAATATTAACACAAGAACAAGCAGATATAAAATTGTAGTAACACTGATAAAAACTGAACCTGGTAGCTAAATAAATCTGACCAACATGCAAAAATGTCCTTATCATGTTCATGATTAATTCAAATAAAATAATCAAATAAATATTTGATTAGAACCGATATAAATTGGCTAGATAATGAACTTGTCAACTCTAGCATACTGTCTCCCTCTTTTGCTTTCTTCCTCTTCAGTATTCGATGCCTCAGTAACCACAGAACCTTCAACTCCTGCACCTATGTTAAGAAAGTGCATTCGCTGTTTACGTTCTTTTTCTGTGCTAGGTTTGAAGTTGATGCCATCAGGAGGTGGATAGCCTAGCAACTCTTCCATCATATCTATTTTTAACCAAACTGCATGAGAGGTTGCTGAGAGTGAGTATCTGCTATTCTTCTGGTAGCACAACAAACCATCAATCTGAAACAAGTAACAAGTGATAGATGGAAAATCTCTGATTTAATTGTAGATATCTTCTGATATGTCACTACCAGCTAACAAAAACAACATTTGTACTTGATGTATTATTACAATGATTTACTCTTCTATACTCAGTCACATGTAACACATTAAGTGTTTTACCAAGCACTTTCCATGTCCTTTTTAGTCATCGTTCCTTGTTCTTACAAATATATTAAACCCATAACTCCTCAGGGTTGGAGAGGTGCCACTCTGGAAACATCAACAAAAATATTCTGTGCCTCTCTGTTCTCAGTTCCTTGTTTGTGTGGAGAATTTTAATATCACCCAGTCTTATATTATCAATCCATACTTTCTTTTTGCCTCCTCTTCATCTTCTTACTCAACTGTCCTTTGCAGGATAATTTCAGAATCATGCCTGATCACATGGCCAAAAAGCACAGGTTTTCTATGTTTCACCATTGTAAAGAGATGTTCTTATTGACCTGCAAGAGTATTTATTATGTTTCTCTTGTAGATGTTGGTTTTATTTTCTGCATAATGAATGTGCAATATTGTCTGTAACATTTGCTTTCAAAAGCCTGTATTCTCCTCTCCATTTCTGATGTAATTGTCCAACTCTCACATTCATACAAAAGAATAATACTATTAGGTATGTATATAGATTGATCTGCACTGCTGTACTTATTCTGCTCTTCTAAATGGTTTTCATTTGGAGAATTGCAGCTGAGGTTATTTTAAGTGTATTCTTTGTTAGTGCTTCCATCGCATCACAAAGAAGACATTAAGTATTTCAAGGTATTAACTTTTTGCTGCTGTCCATCCACCCTGATATTTATAGGAGCCGTGTTGTCATTTATGTTTGCAATTATCGTGCTTTTCTCTGTTTATTTATATACAATAAATTTTCCATTTTTTTTATTCTTCAAAAAATAACAATAAATAAAATTTGCACAGTACCTTCACAACAAAAAATCCCACAACTAATAAAAAAACAAAAACCAACTGTATCCAACTGTACATGTTTTATTTTTTCTCCTTCACTTTTCCTCCACTCAGTGCAATACCCTCTGTTATTGTGAACTTTGTTCACGATCATCATTCTACTATTACTTTTAATGACATTTAATTCAACCATTCTGTTTGACTACATCAGATTTCAGATACATAGTTTTTTTCTTGACAATATCCAAAAGAATAAATTCATTTGAAATGACGTGCTACAAAAAGATCCTAAGTATGATATCATGGACATAGAAAATATCATGATATTTTCAGGACATAGATATCATGGACAGAGAAAAAGAAGAACATTGACAATTTGAAATTACTGAAACTAAATGAAGGGTGGCTTCTAAATACCATCATAAGAAGGAAGCTACAGTATTTTGGACACTTAAAGTGACATGATGGTATCGATAGGCTGATTCTAGAGGGCAGAGTGCCAAGTGAGAGAAGAAGATTGAGAAGACCAGTGATGTCAAAGAATGTATGCACATGTCTGGGGCAAATACAGGTCTGCTTGCCTGGGACAGAGAGCATCTATGATGAACACATTCTGGAAAGAATATTACTTAATAGATATAGTTTTTTTTCTTTTTTATCACTTAGATTTTTCTGTCTTTATTATATTTGCTCTGTTGCTTTTCCTTTTACTCTTCTTTCTTGCCTTATTTGTCTTTTCTTCTTCTTTTATCTCATCCTCATCATCATCTTTTGCTCCTTTCCTACATTATGATTGTGTTTGCAATATTCATTTCTTGTTGTTTTTGTCCTAATGAAGACTTTTTAGACAAAATGTCAGTCGTTTCTGTTGGTGTCAGTGTGTTTTGTATTTTGCTGCAGCACTCCCTATATATATCTGTTGTTTTTTTTCCTTAAGACTCCATGTTGCAGCAGCCCTCACATCTTTAGTATCTTCTTCTTCTTCATCGTTCATTCTCAAACTCCCACTAGATCTCTCTTGTAGCAGAACAATGGTCCTACTAGATTTCCAGCAGGATGCATTCCAGAAAAAGGAAATCATTGTGTCGCCATTTATTTTTTTTCGCCAATGGCCCGACACATCCGTCTTCTGCGGGTCTTTAGTATGATATGTTGTTCCCTAATACTGAGAATTTATCCTTTTTTCTTTTACATAGTCACTTTGAATACACACTTTCCCATTCAATAATGTAACCATGGATTCACAAAGTCAGTAAAATATTTCTTAGCTCAACATTAATTTGTCTACTATTAAAGAATTGCATACCTTATATTCAGCTGCGTTTAGAGCAGCTATAACACTTTCTCTATCACTTGGCACCATCGGCAAGAGTTCAGCAGCAAACTGGACAGTACATGAAATATATTATTTATGGCATGTGTGTGTGCATACAAGTGTGTGCTTGATTTCTTCTTCTTCTTCAGCGTTCATTCTCAAATTCCCCCTGGATTTCTCTTGTAACAGGACAATGGTCCTACAAGATTTCCAGTTGGATGTAGTCCAGAGAATGGAAATGCGTTGTGTTGCCGTTTTATTTGCGCCAATGGCCCAACACATCCGTCTTCGGCGGGAGTGTGCTTGATTTAAAAACACAAAAGTTGCTGAACTTTGAACTATTTGATTTTACAATTTAAAGAAAAGTTATTCCATCTAATTGATGACAATATTTTCAGGGTGGATAAAGCAAGTGTTGTCTATGAATATTGATCTGAAATGTGTTACGAAATACAACCATGGTAGTATGTGACAAAATATCATTGTTCACCTACTCCTTTCCTTACCATCATTGTGCCTGAAAGACAATGAAAAAGATGGTCAACAGAAGATTGAAATGGTACCTAGAATCAGAGACGATATTGGTGCCAGAATAAGTTGGATTTAGAGAGTATAAAGGCTGGATTTAGAGAGTATAACAGCACAGAAAACCAATTAACATCTCTTTCCCATATCATTGAGATTTGCTTCAGGAAACAAAGAAAGAAGTTTTCACCTTATAGATAGATCTTCAAAAAGTTGTTGATATATCTGGAAAGATTGACTGATAGTAAAGCTGCAAAGAAACGGAACCAGGGGTAACATGAGTAAGTGCATACGATACTTCCTACACAATTGGAAAGCAAGAGTCACTATAGGAATTATAACAGCAAAAAATTATCATATTTTTCAACGCTCAGTACTGTCTCTAACTATGATTTTTTTATCCATAAATGATCTCATATGCGAACTGCCAACGGTTAAGAACTGCCATGTCTACTGATGGCTTAGTGATGTGGAACATCTAGATAAAAATATTAGTTAATGAAGCACTATTCTAGATAAATAGATAAAAGATTGCCACAGAGGCTTCACATTGAGAAAATAGTTTCAAAGGCAAGAAATAAACTCTCCATCCTGAGAAAAATAGCTTTTTGGCAGGGGGGAGGGGGGGAGTGCGCAATTGAAAAAAAAAAAAACTTTACAGAAGGTGTTACAGGTGTAATTTGATCAGTTTTGGAATGTGGATCAACAACATGGATTTCAGCAGCCAATTAAAATCTACAAGCTTTGGACAAGGTACAAAATCAAGCACTTTGCCTCATCACAGGTTTCATGAAGACCTCCCCAATAAATGAAATGTAGAAATCACAGACATCACCTCATTACCATACAGGTAGGTGACTAAGACAATGCTCCACATAGAAAAGTACACAAGCATACTAGCACATCCAATGAAGACCAGATTCTGTGACCTAGCCAGGGGTAGGTTGAAGAGAAGCAGTTTTATTCATTTATCAAAAAAACTAAATAGACAATACAAGGATGATCTACCAGACATAAATTAAATAACACCAACACTTTTCCCAGTTCCGTGGCAGCAATATACAAATCTCACTATCAGAACCACCATAAACAACACTTACACTGTCATAGTGAATACTCTCCAAAAGAAAACAATAGTATGCAGCATGAGTGAAGATATGTACCCCAAAGAATCATGGATACAAATATGATGGATCAGCAACCAAATCGGTGAAAAATAGAGGTGCTTGAGTGTACATATATTATCCAGAAAAAAGAAAATGAATCCGCATGTTCACCAAATGGAATCTTCTGTTCCAACTACTCTAGGAAGTACAGTCCCTAAGCATTGTTGCAGAAATAATTAAAAATACAAGTCAAAGTCAGCAAGTAGTGTCTCTTACTTAGGCAATATCTGTCCTACATGCTCTTGACAGCTACAAACAGCCAGACCTGAAGGACCCACAGAAGGGTAGCACTACAGTGGATAGCATCCAATTGTGGCATACCAGGAAATGAAAGGACAGATTTGCTACCAAAAGATGGAGCAACACAACAGACCAAGAAATCACCTACCAAGAAAAAATGACTCATCAAATCTATTCGTAAAGTAGGCCAGTCAAAAAACAACTATCAATATCTCGACAGAGATGAGCAAGTTATCATCTTCCACATCAGGACACGACACAACAGTCTACAAATTCAATTAAATAGACTAAGACTGGTTTCATCACCTCTCGGTCTATGTGAGCAGGCAACACAACACAGACTGTTGAACATTTCCTGTAAAACTGCATTATACTAAACAAAATGAAGGAGGAGCATTGGCCCACAGATACATCCATCCATAGAATGATGTAAGGAAGCCTTAAGGAGCTTTCAAATACAGCTGGGTTTATCAAGAAAACCATACTTGCTGTGTAGACACGCTAACCTTTAGCTCTCTGCATTAAAATTTAGCAATTTTCCCCTGCCACTGCATTATTTTTTTGCATTTATGCGTTATTTATGGAAGGTATTTGGACAATGCAATAACTAACTTTTTTGTTTTTGAAGCTTTTTGTATAATTTTTGTGTGTGAAAATAAATAATGATTACTGAATGTAATGATATAAGTTTTATTGGTGTATGTGTGATATTCTGAGAAAGTGGTAAAGATATTTAAAAAAATTAAAAACATGAAAAACCTGGAATAAACGTGTAATTCACCTACTCTTGTCCTATAATATTCAAGCTACGATAAAATGCTGCTAAATGCCTACGTCTGTCATATCTCTGATGCTATTTCATAAACAAACTAATGTGTTCATGTATCGTCTGTGAAAACAAACAAAACATGTTGATCTATCTCACATTACCAACTAGGCCTAATGTTTCTGTAAACTTCAATGTATTCACAGGAATAAAGCGAAATGAAAATTCCTATGCTATTTCTGATATAAATTTCATAACCAAACTAACGTGTTCATAATATCATCTGTGAAAACAAACGAACATGCCAATTAAATTAACGTTATCGTCTGGGCCTAGTGTTTCTGTAAAAACATTTGCTAACATTTACACAAAGAACAAAACATGAAACAAGTGATTATATTAATTTTCATACAGTTACAACTAAATAAACATACTGACCTCTTTCTTTGAACGCTTCAGTGTCACATTGATGATTTTATCTCTCAGCCAAAAGAAGCGAAACTCTGCCTGTAAATGAGATAGTACAGCCCTATAAGTATTTACAGTATTTTAGTAGCTTTAGGCTAGTGTCTAGAGAGATTTAATCATACAACCTCCTCTCATAACAGCAATGTTTTTTTTTAATTTGATTCACACAAAAATTATAGTATAAATTAAATGAGCCACATAACAGATACAAATTGTCCTCATTATACTTGACATAGTCCATGTTCTTGTTGAAACATAGAACTACAACAGTCTTCTAATTTCTATTGTAGACTGGTGTTCAATAATCTTAATCCAGTGGCAGATATGAAGCTCCAAGCATCCATTGAAGCAGACAGGTTGTGCTTCACCACCTTTGCTGGGGACTACCTAGCTTGAGATGTGCATTAGTTGATCAATAACACCAAAAGTGTCTGCCACTACAAGAGATAGCTCGTGGCACCCTTTGTCAACACCAATTGACAAGGACTTATAACCGTAACTGCCATCTCCTGATTTCATTCCAAGAACCATTAAGGTTAGGGATGGAGTATACTTCTCCATAGCACAATGTCCGGGATGAAATATAGAGACCATGTGTTGTTCATGCAGCATGCTCCCTCTCTCTGCTTGTCTTGTTAAACTCCAAAGGAAAGGTAATAGCAATACATTTGGAACAAGCCAAGCTGCAGGAATTGTCAGATCAGCAAAGCTGTGCTCTATCTGTATGTCTATTGGTGCTCCCAACCTAGACCATCAGCCAACCAAGGGTAAGGGTAACTGGTTTGCCCTGCCACAAAATTACACCACAAACAGGAATGTTAGATGAACATAGCATTTTTTAAAGAAATATTTTGTTCTATTCACCCTCAATTTTACTTATCTTGAAATGTTGATATCCAATCGTACTAAACTAGATGCCCTGGCTCTTCATTTTCTTATCATAATTAGTTCATTAGAAGTAAATCTATCAATTGCCTAATGTTTTATACCATTTTTGTGTGTGTTTCATGTCAAATTTCAGAACTGTACAAAATATTGCAAAACTTTAAGAAATACTCCCAAATATTGGATTTCCAAAGTTGAACTTTATTCCACTCAATATTATTATTATCATTAGGTCTAACTCTATTTTCTGTATAACGTAGTACAAGATTATCATTGCTCTCATCAAACCTATCTGATTCTTCAGAAACAATATCAGTGGGAACAGTTTTATAATTTTTTAGCTTTTATTTTTCCCTAACAAATAATATTAGGCATAGGCCTATGTATTTCCCGATTTTCATCAGGTCGGTAATCTGTCAAAAGTGAAAACACTGTTGTTTTCCGACACATCACTTGAAAAATTATCTCCAAATTATAAAGCTTAAAGAACAAAAAGTCCAATGTTTGCTAAATCGTTGATCCTATTACTAGTGGAAGATTAAGTCATTTTGCTAATTCTAAAAAAACTGAACCTACCTTTGAATTTTAATTTAAAATAAATTCCACATGTGTCTAATCCCATCCCACAGTACCATGAGGGCTTCATTTCATTGGCCAAATTTCTAAATGTTAAACAGCTAAATAAGTTAATACTAATTCATTTGCGATCCAAACAAAGCAAATTTAGATGGCATATATATATATATATATATATATATATATATATATATATATATATATATATATATATATATGATGTCTGGAATAGCGGTTCTATCTGCAAAATTATATCGTTTTTACAGACGGAATGAGTTAAATAAAATGGATTTGGTCTATGTCATTCTTTTATTGCTGGACAGTAGACAAAAGTGCTCATGATAAGCTGGAGGCAACTGAGATGTGGTTTTTAAGAAGAATTATGAAAATTTCATGTGGACAGCCAACAAAAATTAATGTAGAAGTCCTCAGAGATGCTGGAGTAACCATGACAAATTATAGCAAAAATTAGAAGCAATCAAGATTTTTAGTGCATGTGATGATTTAGCGCATGTAAAACTAGAACATTCAGTAACCACTGGAAAGATCAATGGGAGAAGAGACAGAGGAAGACAAAGTAAGAAATTTATGGATGGGTTGTCACTGTGGTACAAAAAGAAGTCACCAACTGAACTTATTGACTGATCTTTTAATGCAGTGATGAAAGGTGGGGCAAATGGAAAAAAGGTTGATATTTTGATTATGGAGTTGGTTGAAGCATGGCCGGACATTTCATCAGAAATGATAATTCAATCCTTCACAAACTGCTGGATCAATAATGTAATGGACTGAAGATGATGAAATTTTTTAGGAATATGGTGACTGCTATGATAGCAATGTAGTGGAGAATGACGATATGACTCGAATATTCCCATAATAATGAATTCTATGCAGTGTATGGGAATTCAGAGACTGATTCTAGTTTCAAAAGATGTCAGCAATTTTTAACTTCAATGAATTAGTCACTAAAATGTACAGGAAAGTCTATTCAAATCATGTTTTATTATGTTTACATGTTAGATCTTTCAAATTTAAGTATAACCTTTATTAAAAGTTGCCATCCCCCCCCCTTACCCGTACTTCAATAGTGAAAAAAGGTTCCAAAAATTCTGAGCTTAGAGTCAGTAATATATGGTACTTCAAAAAAACACACATACAACCTCAGCATCATAAAATGGTTGATGGCGCCAATGCATCACATCAAATATATAAAATTTCTGTAAAGAGCCACACCACAGACTGTCCAGTACTACCAGTTCTGAAATGAAACAGCCAGTTATTCTACTCAGCTTTCTGATATACAAATGTTTATCTTTCATAAAATTTCAACTAGGACGTATTTTTCATATTAAATTTCAACTATAGTAATGATTATATAATTTTAATATCCTCACAATGTTAAAAAGAATTGTGAAGCACTTATGAAAATGAAAACCAGAGCTTTAACATGTTGTTCTTGTTGTCAATAACCCCAGGAATTGCGAGTGATTTGCTCTTACTTCCTATGTGCAGTGGGTAGTTTCTCAGAGCTTTCTTTCATAACCAGGAGACTTCAGCTTTCGGCTTAATGCAATGCCGATTGAAGAAGCCTTCTACTCCTAGGAGGATATTATATGTCATGAGACAAGCTGGTAGTTTGCCTGGGTCACCCATTATGTGTCTTTCCTCAGACAAGACGTTTCACAGCCAGCGAGCTATTCTTCATGTAAGAAGACCATTCTATAACCACCCTGTGTCCTAGACCTAATTTCTTCCATATGGCTGTGTTGGGCAATGACGACAGTCGAATTTGACTCAGGATTGATACACCTTCCTGCACAGGATGCTGCTTTGCCAAACATGTGGAGGATTTGGAATTTGACCTGTGCATTTCTCATGCACTTGCCTCATCTGCCTTTCAATCCATAACCAGACGCAAGAGTTTTCACATCAGAACTAAAAGTAAGCAATTCACATTACTAGATTCAGTATTACCAACATCACCAGCTTACATAGACTTTACATATAGTTAAATTAAAGTGGTACTAGTGTAAACATGGAATGTATTCCGTTGCTAGTGTGTCATTTTTACTATTGGTAACATTGTGTTGTTACTAGTATGTTGCATTTACTATTAGTAACATTGCTCTGTTGTTAATATGTTGTGTCTATTATTGGTAGCACTGTATACCATTGCTAGTATGCTGTTTACTATTGGTAACACTTTTTTTTAATCCGTTCCATAACTCCCACCGTGTCTCCGTTATAGCAGGACAATGGTCCTACTAGATTACCAGCAGCATTATAGCCCAGAGAACAGAAATACATTTTGTCACAATTTTATTTGCACCAATGTTCCGGTGCATTCAACTTCAGTAACTAAAATGATCAGTGTTTTTCCACTTCCACTGAAAGGACCTGTAAGCATATCACTAGTAGGTCAGCTATATGAGAGAACTGGTTCTCTTACTTACATGCTGGTCACCAATCTCACTACTCATGGTCAAACATGCTTGACCTTTTTGTTGCTGTCTTGTATCCTATTGATATATCGAGACACACATATTTTATTTTCTGTATTTATGTCACCACAAGATGGTTACGATCAAAAATGTAATATGTCCACATTACTTCTAGCATGATTTTAATGTGTTATGATATCAATTTTGTACGTTATTGATAAGTTTTGAAAATTGATGTATATGACACCATTTTTCCTTATATTTTGCATGTATATTAACAAGTGCACTTATTTTTGTGAAAGTATAACTATTTTATTTACTTTTATCGCAGTAAATATTGAAATTTAACTTGGCAGTTACTGGTTAATGCTATTGAGCATCGTGTTTGCAAATTTACGCCATTTGTAAGAGAAAGAGGCCACATTTTCAGCCGACATTTCAGGGCTACTCTCATGGGCTGATGTGGAATTTTATGTTAATAACACATTTTTTTAAGAACTATGCCTATATACTATACATTTTTGTATTCGTAATTGGATTATCTAAAAAACTGATACAGTTTGAGTGGAAGTTATTGATTTTGAAATTTGGTTACATTCAAAATTCATGTCCCAAAATAATTTCCATTTCTATTTCATATATATATATATATAAATAATAAAATAAATATATTTAGAAGTACTATTTTTTGTTCCCATGATGGATGTGCAAAAAAAAACCCCAACAAAATTTAATTCTGTCCAAATGTTAAAATTACCCAGGGGCCAATTAGTTAATTTATACCTATAATTTCCATTCATACACATAACATGTTAAGACTATTTAACACTTGTGCTGTTAACAATTACTTTTATATATTCTAATTTCCCATACCATCCTCACATCTAGTTATTTTTCTGCATTAATTCTCAAATTTCTGCAGATTAATAGGATATAGTCCAGGGAAAAGAATATGTTGTGTCATGGTTTACATCTTGCCTGCAATATCTGTGCTTTTCGGCCTGACACTTCCAACTTCAGTATAACTTCTGGGTCACTTTGACCAACTATGGGATGCTACAGCTAACTCAATACCCAAACCCTCCTTAATCGCCCTTTACAGCCTGCATGGCAGGTAACAGTTTCATTATTCTTTGATCTGTTTTAGTCCCAAACAATACACAGGCTGCGTCTAATTCAAACATAAATATTTATTAAATATATTTTCTGAGTTTGAATAAGACAAGAATAGTCCTCAATGAAATTGGAAACAGTGGCTTTCAAATAACTAAGGAAACTAAAATTACCATTTGGTCCTGAAACAAAGTTTGGTGCTCCACTTGGCAAAGTAGATGTAAATGTATCAACTAGCTTGCCATATTTGTTGTATGTGCAAGTTTTGCCCTGAATCAACAAAAACCAAGATGTCAATGACAAAATGTCTCATTGTACATACAAGATGTTAATTGCAGCAGCTTAGATTCAGACAATCATGATGACAATACACACAGAAGAAATCAATTAGTCACCATGAATAAAGTTTTGCTAATCACTTGAATCATACATAATAACACACATAAACCAATGTTTCAACAAAAAGGTCTTTATCAAGATAACATTAAACCTTAAATACAGAGATATTCTTAAGGATATGATGAAAAGTTACAGCATTTTGTGAAAGCAACCAGACAAATTTATTTCCCTGGGAAACTAAGATCTCAACAAAATGACAGTAACTTTTCTTCCTATCCTTAAGAATACCTCTGCAGCTAAGGGGTTAAGATTTATGTAATCTTGATAAAGACCTTTTGGTCAAAATGTCGATTTGTGTATTTTATTATGTGTGTTTCTAGTGAATAGCAAAACTTCATTACCCTGGTCCAAGCTTTACCTGTTGGATTTCAGTTTTTCGCAGCGAGTACATATTATGAATTAGTCACCATGAATGCTGGTTTATCTTAGTATGCCAAGACAAAATAATTATGTTCTTAATATCTTCTTCTACTTTCATTATCAAACCCTGCAGATTAGCAGAATGTAGTGCGATATTTGCACCTCTGGATCTTACACATCTGACTTAAGAATGGTTTCTGTGTTTATATGGGTTAAACCAACTCCACCCCCATAATCTTCTTAGTCACTGCATGGATGGTAAACAGTGTTGCTATTATTTGTTCCTTTTTTGAGTTCTTGCAGCACACTGGCATCTTAGGGTAATTTTCTGCATACATTAATGTAAAGTCCTGCATCTCTCATTTCTGTCTCCAAACTCTTTGTACCACTTGGTTTTTCTCTTTCTTATCATTTCCTATTAGAAAATGTCATAATTTTGATTCCTATGTGTCACTCACTTCTAACAGCAACTAGCTTCAAACCCAGGTCCTGCATTCTAGTCATAGACATGGAAGAAGAAATACACCCCGTTTCTTCCAACTGGTCTCTCTTTTATTGCATTAAAAATATCTCTATGATCTATTGAGCCCTCACTAGTCACTTTAAATGTGGCCAAGTTGGAAAGTCTGCTTTTTTTCCCCTAACATCCATGTGTTCACATAGAAAAATGAAGGTAACTCATTAAATCTGAACAGACTCCATATTTATATAATTTGAAGATGGGGAAGGTTTGTCTAACATTTTACATCATACAAATTATGGTAGATGATTCTAAACATAAATATTAACATATACTGTCTCCTTTTGGATTCATTCTCAAACTCTTGCAGATTAGCAGGATGTAGTGCAGAGAACAGAATGCATTGTGTTATATATATAGTCTGGCTACAATATCTGCACCGTTATTCTTTATCCTTGTTTAATATGTTTGATAGTAATTAGGAGAAACATATCTGTATAATTTTAATGTAAATTTATGTTTAACAGAACAATGTGAACCCATGATTATACATAGTTTGATGCTTTCTATAATGTTTAACTATACTATTCTTTTATTTTATTATAACAGTAATCAGTTATCTACAAAAATTTCATAGCATGTATGTTTGATGCATAAGAAAACAAATACTTTTTCTTCTACTCGTTAACAGTTTAACTCATTCCAGCCGGGGAGACTTATACAAGTCAGTAAACCTAATGTCTTCTGGCCGAAAAGACTCCTATAAGTCATGTTGTTTTTTTTTTGTATTTATATCAACATAGGAATGCTTCCAATCGAAAGTGTAATATGTCCACATTACTTCTTGCATGATTTTTATGTGTACTGATATCAATTTTGTTAAGTTATTGATAAGTCTAGATAATGGGGGTATGTGACGTCATTTTTCCTTATATGTTTTATATATAGTTTCCAATTTACTTATTTTCGTAAAATAATAACTATTTTATTTACTTTGGTCTCATTTATTATGAAATCCAACCTGGCAAATGCTTCTAGCATCGTGTTTGCAAATTTACGGCAGTTTGTAAAAAAAAATTAGCCATATTTTCATTTGAGTTTCGTGTAAAGTTAAGTCTACTGTTTTTGATAGATGTCGAAATTCTTTCTAAATAATAAATTTTTGACGCACTATGCATATATATTATACATTATTGTGTTCGTAATTGGATTATCTAACAGAAATTATACAGTTTGAGTGGAATTTATAGATTAAAAAATGCGGTAAGGTCAAATATCATATCTAAAATAATATGTATGTGTCATTTACATATTTTCTTTTCTGTCTAAAATAATTTTTATATATTAACCACATTTTTATTTTCTAAATGATCTTGTGATAATCACATTCTCTGTCTATTTCTGTTTCGAAATATATATATTACATTATAATGTAAATATATTTAGAAGTACTATTTCTTGTTTCCGTGATGCATGTGCACACACAAAAATCGAACAAAATTTAATTACGTTTAAACGCTAAAAATATTCCGGCTAGAATCAGTTAATAAGTCTACACAGCAAGTAACAATCTGTATATAAACCTTCAAGGTGAAAAAGTGATCAGAAATTAATTCAGCAACAACATAATTTTCTATTTGGTAGTTAATGTATAAAGAGAAGGTAAAATTGTATTCATATCACAGAGATAACTAATCCTGCCTATTTCTCAGACAAGTGTAAGATATAGAGCAAGCAATCTACTATAATAAATTTAACAAATAAGCAGACACATACTCTGGCTGCCACAATGATTCTTCGTTTGGCCATTGGTGTTACACAAGTCAGATAGTCGCATTCAAACTCTTCTGGCTTGCTTATCATCCACTGGGATTTCATAGCCTGCGAATAAAAACATTTAAAAAAATAATACACTGGAAACAAGGAAAAAAATATTACTTTAGCATGACACTTGGACAGTCATGAAACACAGCGTGAAAGTGAAACAAAAAAATTAACCTAACCTATAGATAGACATATTGGAATAACAATGCACACACAGAAAGATTGATTAATTACAGAAAATGCTGGTCAACTAAAACTAATGACTATAAAAATAAATAAAGCTCCATACAGAGATGGTCTACTTAACTAATTCTTCTAATCTGTTCACCCTTGGCATGAGGTATATACTAAATAAAGTTATCAAATTACTGTAGATACCTAACTAGCAATATAAACTAACAATAAATAACAATATAACACAGAAAAAAGACAATTATCAATGTGTGTCCTATTGGGACATTTATTAAGAAACAAATAACATTTAAGGAAACACAACCATAAAAAAATATAGTCAATATGACAGGGACAATGGTTTCCTCACTAAAAATCATTGCCCAGTATTGATTCCTAGCTCCTGTCTTAAAGGAGGTGCAAAATAGTGCATGCAATATTTCTCCCCCCCCCCTTCTTAGCATGGCTAATTGATGTTCCCTTTCTTTATTTCTACATTTTTCATCTTTATGCCATGTCCATTTCTGTCTGCAATATTGCGCTAATTTTAGCCCACTTATTGAACACACTATTTTATATATTATTTATTAAAAACTTACTCTGTGTGGTTCCAGCCAATTTGATTGTTTCAGTTCTTCATTTTTTGATGGCTTTAGGATTAAACAAAACAAAAATGGTTATTTTTTCATTTCTAGTTACTTATACAAATTAAATTATAATTCCTAAATTTAATCTCAATTTGTTATCACAAATGTGTACTTAAAATAAATACCTATAAAACAATAATTAACACGTACGCATGCACACACACACACACACACACACACACACACACACACAAAATACCAGTAGCAAATAATACTTCTGTTAATGCTTTATATCTGCAACCACCACAAGAAAGACCACATTTTCAAATCTAAATATCATATAGAAATAAAATGTCACTTCACACCTCTTTTCAATAGATACCTGTGGTTTCTTTTTCGTCTTTTCTGCATATGCTTTTGCTTGTTGTGATAGTTGTCTGTACTTTCCTCGACTACTATCACTCCTGGTTAAACTAGAAGAGTAACGAGCATTGTTGTTACTATTGTAGTTGGCAAAGAAGGGACTCCCAGCGGTCAACATGTGATGGTCATATTGTCCATAAGGACTCTGGTTGCCACGGCCAATGCTCAAATTCATCATCATATCTGCATACAAGAATGTATACATATAGAATAGTCATATACTATCAGGTTTAGAACTATGTTTTATTATTTGCCTTACTCAACAGTTTTGTAAAGCACATTAATGTCAAACAAATAGTGTGACACACAGTAACACACAAAGTTATTTTAACTTTAGCTGATGTGAAATGATTTGCAACACAGGTGAACAGCGCATATGCACAAAATTGAGCTGGGCAAGACGCAAGTTCTCTCTAAAATTATTCCTATGTATAATGATCAGAAAGTGGTTTGGGCAGATACAAAAACACGAGCAAATCACTATTTAGCAGATGTTTGAAGACCCTTTCTTCATTTTCTGTTATAAATAGGTTCTCAGTCCAAATTGTATGTGCATAGTGATAAACTCTGGCTGCACTCTCTTACAAGGCACATAGCCACACAGGTTTGATAGAAAACTGGATATGCGTTGATGAATTGTTTATACACAAGACAATTCAATGAACAAATATGTATACACATTCTAATACTTAAATAATACACATAATACATATAATCCATGAGGATGGACTTTTCAGTCTTTATATAAAGCAGATCAGTGAAGCAGTCTACAAAGTCCTCAAATTGCAGCATCTTGTGACTGATTTAACTGATTTCCAATCGTCAGGGGCAAGAACAGTATATCAACAGATCTATGTTTAAGGGTAATGGTGCCTTTCATCTAAATCGCATGTGAACACAATCATACTTCTCCCTCAGGACCTCCTTGGATAATTTGATACCTTGACATAGCACTGTACTCCATGCCAGTTATTAGTAAAAATCTTCAGTGATGACAACATATTTCAAAACTGCTTTGCAGATGTCCTTATATATCTCAGTTTTTGTCTGTGATTTTGCCGTCCGCAAGATGAGAAACTATCTCTGAGAGTCAAGTAGGGGGATGGTACCTCTGTGTGCTACAAGACTTCTGTGTTAGTAACCTTGTCCTGTCATCTTATGTTCAGTAGTTTGCAGAGACACCGCATATGCAACATGTTCAGTCTCTTTTTGTGAACTCTCAGGTGTCCATGTTTCTGACACTACAACAATAAGCTTAGCCTGCAGGACTGATAGATTATTATTTTGATCTTCTATGTCGATTTTGAGCTTTCTCCACACTGTCAGGCTTTCAAAAGTTGTACATATTTCCTATATTATGCTGATCTCCAAAGTCCACCATGTCTACAATGTGCTACCAATGTCAAACATGGTCTTTAACAGCTTCACAGCAAAGAAAAATCATCACATGTGAAATTAAGTGTCTGAGAAAAGCTACAATGGTTACCAAAATAGATAAAATAAGAAATGAAGAAATTAGGAAAAGAGTTGGTATAATATCATGTATCGAACATATTGAGAGGCAGCAAGTAAACTGGTTCGGTCACCTTATAAGAATGAAGCCAAACCAAATACCAATAAGAGCGTATAACACAATATCTGGGCGTAAGGCCAAAAGTAGACCAAGAAAACGGTGGATAGAAAACATCAAGATAGCCTTGAACAAACATGGACTAAATGCAACCTCGGTGACACATTTGTTCTTGCTCTGTCCAGATAAAGTCATATCCTTTGCTATATGCAGAAAGATTGCTACAGAGATTGCTGGTCTGCACACTTTATGGACTCATAATGCAAAGTGTATAAATTCAATCAATGTATGCACTTAAATGATTTACTTGACATAAACTTACAGTCATTTAGTTGTATGCATTAAATATTCATTCCTACCTGACATAAATCCAAAATCATCATTTGGATACTGTGATCCAATGCCTCTTCTTATTTGTTGTCCACTAAAAAATCCTTGGGAACCTTGATTGTAACTGTGAGTAGGAAGAGTAGAAAATTCTCCTAAGTGTCTGCCTTGGGCCTGAGCACCTCGTCCTTGGCCCGTTCCATTTCTAACACCACCTCGCATACCGGTAGTTGTTGGATACACCTGAGAAATTATTGCTGGACTCACACCATGGCTACAATGAGAACACAATGAGACAAATAAACATTCCAACTGAAAGGATATACAAGAATTTAAGAATTCTAATGGATTAAATATATCATGACAAATTATCACTGCTTCAGCATAAGTTGCCTGTGTTTTGTCATTATCACTAAGTGTTGTCATTATCATCATCAGGTGCCATGCCGGATGGCGTAGGCGGTCATGGCTCTCCACAGAGCTCTGTCCACAGTATTGTGTATCATGATTGTTGTTGTTTCTCTGCCGTGCCAGGTTGTCAAACTGTAATATTTTCTCACGTTGTCGCCCTCTGTCTCTGTGGCCTTCAGTTTTGCCTGTTGTGACTATGTTCTCCAAACCTGCCTGTCTCATGAAGTGGCCAAAAAAAGAAGATTGTCTTTTTATTATATTATTGATTAAGGTCTGTTTCGCATTTGACTCTTTCAACACCTCTACATTAATTTTTATAGCAGTCCATGGTATTCTCAGCATTATTCTATAGAACCACATCTCTATTGCCTCTAATTTTCCACTTTCTAGTTTGTTTATTGTCCAAGACTCGCACCCATATGTTAGTATAGGGGTTATATAGCACTGCAGAACTCTCTCACCTCTACTGACATATTACACAATATATTTTTCATTTTTCTGAATGTTGTTTTTGCCTGTCCTATTCTGCTTCTTATTACTAAGTGTTGTAGACAGTTAATATATCCTCTGTAAGTAGTCCTATCCTGTGCAATTATCAAACTTTCTCCAGCTATTCCTTATTCTTCTTCTTTTATTTGCCTCTAGAACTTGTCTTCGCGTTTCTTGCTCTGTCCACTCTTCTTGTTCTCTGGAGATTCCATGAGTAATTGCCTAGTGATATTGGTCAAGTCATTCAGTGTATGACTCATGTATTACCGAGATCTAAATAGGGACAAAAATAGAATAGTAACACTGCCACCTGTCATGCATGTTGTAAGAGATGAATAAGGTTTAGAGTTGGTTATCTCATTTCATAATCTCAGATATGATGAAGCCTGTCAAAAATCCATGCTAGAACGGAATAAATTATTTTATTTGCAACAAACCTCGAGATCACAAGAAAATCACTGCCAGCCCCTTTGGAGTAGAGGATTGCGCAACTGGTGGCATTACATCTTACATTCACATTTAGTGGATCAATAATATGGAACTTGCAACAGTTCTGGGAAACATCACCATAAACAAAATGTCAGAGAAATACCAATCTGGAAATTAAAGTAAAACACTGCTTGCGGAACAAAGTCATTCCTTTACATATTTCTTGGTCTTCCTCTTGTTCTCTTTTCCTGCAAGTTGCAGAATAATTTCTATCTTACAATTCTTTACAAATATTTTCTAAATATACATCCTATCCATCTCCACTGTCATTTCTTGAATTTTGTCTTTACTGGTGTCAGTTTAGGGGACTCTATGAGCTCATCGTGAGTGCTCTTATCACGCTGTTTCATATCTTCTATTCTTTTTGCATGACTCCATTTAAGAAAACCTGTAGTTAACTGGTTGTTCCTTCTGTTGTTCTCCATGCTTTCGAGCCATATAACATCACTGATATAACATTTGAGTTCACAGTTTTAGTAATACAGAGATACCTCCTCTTTTGGTCGATAATCCATCCGAAAACAATCAGCAAAATCCAAAACTGATGAAAACCGAGGCAATTATTCCATATGAATCAATGTAAATCCTATTAATTCATTCTAGGTACATTCCAAAAAAACAATTTTAGGAAAATAAATATGTTTAATATTAAAAATAATAGTATGTTAACCTTACGAACTCTACAGGTACAATATTGCGCCAAAGAGCATACGTTACTAGAGGCTTACAGGCGCAATGGTGCGCCCATTGTTATTGTCCGATTCCTGAGTACGGAACTTCATGAAATAAAGCTCCTATGACGTAGAATTCCTGCCATACAAAACTAGAAATATGTCACAGCCTACACATTACAAATGTAAGAAGGGAGAAAACCTGCTGATTTTGTCAACGAATTTCTGGAACAACTGCGTCCATTTTAAATACCATATTTTACTATCAAATGGATTACCGCGTGGCATGGTAAGTAATCAAGACTACATGTTTTAATTGTTATTTTTGTGTTTCATTTGTTGTTATATTATAAGAATGTTTGTGTATTCATTGAAAAACACAAAAACAATGTATCAGGGGTGCCATGTGTCTGCATGGAATATTATTACATTGTATGTAGTTCAAGACCTAGTGTTGGACATACGGACATTGTATGCGATTTCTTCATGTTTTATTATTCAGATATTTAGGAGGATTTTATCAATGTTGTCACACATTGCTCAAGTATTAGGGCAATCAGGAAATTATATTTGTGATTTTTTTAATGGTGTTTTGAGATTTTTCCTCCAATTTTCAACTTCACAACTTTCTCACAACTGTCATATCACACATACAACAACAATAAAAAAAATTATATTCATTATTCACTCTTTATTTACATGTGCAAAAATTATTTTGATATCTTTACAAACAATAAAGTTATCGTGTTTACCAAACACCAAAAATAATGCACATTGTCAAAAAAGAATCCAGGCCCATAGAGGATATTGCGTAATTTTAATCTAGGGTCCAAAATGTTAGTATAAAGTGAATATAAAAGACTAATGTAAAGAATAAATGAACATTTAACATGGCATTTACCTTTCTGAAGACCTTTCTTGGCTTATGGAAGACAGCAGGAGGGGAGAGATGCAGATATTATTGTTTGGAAGAAGAATTCCTCCTTTATAAGGCCCTTAATATCAAGGCACTATCTGGGGTCACTTCCCTTCTTGGTCTTTTGGCACTAAGACCAGACAAAATCTGAGGCACTCGATGAACACCGAGGCAAATATTTTGCAGAAATAAATTCACAAAAACTTAAACCAATAAAAGCCAAAGTCAATGAGAACTGAAGTATCACTGATAAAACTGCATCTTTTATTTAATAGTCTTTGGTTTCCTTGTTTCTTAGCACAACATAGTTTCCTCTCTCTATTTTTGCAATCGTATTCTGATATATCTGTATGTAATGTTATTCAGGTATTCAACAACAGCTTTGTGATGAGGAACAAACATTTAAGAAATTAACTTACGCTAGAGCTAAAGCCACAGGGTCCTTGTAACTGACAGCAGTAATTATACCCATTTCTGGAATTTCAATTTTCATTTTGGTAGGCAGGCGATCCAAAGTCAACCACAGTACAAGAGGTGTAGTACCAGGACTGTATGTAGCTGTCTTGTGGTAGAACAGTAATCCATCTATCTGCAGTATGAAAACAACACTGTTACAAAATAATTAGGTGTTAAAGATCACATGCCTGATGTATAATTGTTTTAAAGGTATTTCAAGCTAAACACACTCAACAAATTGGACTAGACCCTAATGACAAATTTTGGTCAGATACTGACTCAAAGATCTACTATTGTTTCTATTGTTTCAAAAATGGTATTTGCATTGTTGTTTTTGATGTGTTCCAGTAATCTATTTTTCAGCCAAAGCAGCCTGGTTACTCACGGCCTGATATCCAAGGTGACGTCCGATCCTGTTTGCAAATAGTTTTGGTTGTAATGGCATTATTGTACTGGGGAGTCTGTGGATTTTTTACTTTTTACACACCTTGGGCCAGAGCCAGAAAACAACTGTCATACCCGTAGGAAGGTAAGTTTATATCTATGCAATACTTTAAGTTATTGCAGTCAAGATAGGGTTCACTGTTCTCATTCCATCCACCAATTGCCAGCTGGTTATGCCAAACTTCTCTATGGTTCCAGGCAAGAAACCAAATGTTCACGGCAAAAGACTTGTTACATCCTAGGACTTGTTACATCCTTTATGATGGGTCTCTGCCATAGGCAAACAGTGTGTAGATAGTATCCCCCCTTCCCAATGCTGCGTAGTACATCTCTAGCTCCCTTCCAACCACAGAGGGTGCATGTATATACATAAATAACAAAGCATAAAACACACACAAAAGCAAGAAAAGCATGAAAAACATAATTGTATAGATGACATTCTAATAAGCTTCCATAAGAAGAAAACCAAAATATATACAGAAATGTTGTCTACAAAGGCTTTCTGTTGAATGGGTGGTTTGTCTAGTGGGTAATTAGTGGGAGACCCACAGACATTGCGCATGCTGATAATTTGAGGTGGGCATGATTTTTAGAAAAATAAGAATCTATTTGAGAAGTGAAAATTATTAAATAAAAGAAAATAATTAGACAAAGAACCAGCACCAGCCCAATCTTGGAATATATTAAAAGAATATGCATGTTCTGTGCTTGTGTTCCTGAGGATACTTTAATACTTGTACGGGATGTTCGTTAATGTTGTAATAGTCCTTGTTTCGATTGGTCTGTTCTCAGTGACTTGAGTACACAGGCTGAAAGTCTTGACCTCGCCACATCTTTTTTTGGGGATGTGGTTGGTCAAGTATGGAAAACCTGTTCACTTGTGTTGCAATGCGATTCGGTGCTGCTAGAACAGACCTGGTTCAATTCCCGTCAGCTGTAAGAATTATTTTCATTTATCCTCATGCTTCCTACTTGAATTTATTTATATATTAAAAGACACCAGATCAAATGGTTTGCACACATCAGCTGACTACCATCAGACAGCATGCCACAAAAAGCTATGCTACACAGATACAGCGAAGGCAGACCTAGAGGCCAACCACAAAAATGATTGACCACAGAAATAAAAGAGGTAAGAAATTCCACAAATATACTCAGCACACATGAGAGCCATCTCCAGAAAACTCTTCTACCCCTGACACTGATAGGTAACAAAGGGTTTAGCGAATAGATAGAAAGAAATAATTATCTTCTACACATTGACAGATGGTTGATGAGGGCTAATAATTACATAATAAAGTTATTAAATATCAAACATAAGGAAGAAAAAGTTAAATACATAAAATTCATATTCTTACAATTACTATAGTAAGAGCTCATCCTTACCATGTATGGAGCCATCTTGACAGCACCACAAATATTGCTTTTAGTTGGTGTGAAGGTTTTCAGAGGAACAAATGGATACTGGGAAAGAGTTCATTAAAATCAAATAAATCTATCTGTCAAACACTGCAGACTCAACACTGTATACCCAAAAATAAAATATAGATATCAGTTTTACAATTATAAAATATAATAAAACTAAAGTGACGATAAATATTACAACACTGCACTATACAGGTTGGAATGAAACCTACAATCTAAAAAGTCCATTTTTATGCCAGAAATAATACACAATAAAGCATATCTAATAGGTAAATCCAGGAATAGCGTAATGAAGTTTTGCTAATCACTCAAGACACATAATAACACACACAAATCGACGTTTTGACCAAAAGGCCTTTATCAAGACAAAAATTTAAACAAAATAAAACATAGAACAAACAACAGACAGTAAAGATATGGACGTTCACATTGGCATTTGTAATATAGACTGACGGGAAGAGGTGAAACAACACCGGACAAGGAATATATAAAAATGACTACATACATTTGACACGAAACAAACAGAAACTATGGAACAACTAGAATCATACAAGGCGCTCATTGATGCCGTCGGGTTTAAGAGTGCCATATTGGTAAATGTAACAATTCTCAAGCGCATGAAGGGTCCGGTTGTCAGAGAAGCACAACTTAATGAAAAGCACTTAGAGAAGCACTTAATGGTCACCACAGAACACTTTCCGCGTCTCGGTATCAGACTGGAGAAAAGGAAGATGACGAGGCAGGACATGACGAACTGCAGTACTATACGGGTGGAAAGTGAGAACAAGCTAGACCCTGTCGGAAGAAGAAGACTTCTAAGTGTTCAAGAGGGTGTCCTGACGGAAAAGACTGCACACTGGAAGAAGGGCAGACCTGAGGACTCTCTCAGAGTATAGGCGACAGCAGAAGAAATCTGTCATCTTGCAGGCTTTCTCGAGGAAGTTGTCCTCGCAACTACACAAATACCGGAGATGAAGAAGTTGGGAGAATGGAAGGGAATCCTGACAGGCAGAGGGATGAGATGAGGTGCACAGAAGAAAGATATGGGCATCAGTCTCGGTTTGTAGTGTACCGATGTGCTGAGACAGAAGGGTTGGATAGTGATGGATATATCCAGAAAGTTCACATGGAAGGTGGAGATCTCTGATGTTAAATTGATGGCTGGGTGAAAATTTCATGAATTGTATGAAGCGTAACAGGCCAGCCTCAGACATGTCAATGATGCCGATCCCATCATCGATATACCTATGGAACACTGATGGGAAGGGCCCCCATAGGATTCCATACCTGGTGCTCAAGATGGCCCATGAAAAAGCGACTTGTAGTTTTCCCTTGTAGCTAGGCATCTTAGTACCCATAGTGACCCCACTGATAAAGCATATCTAACAAATATTGACCTTCTTCTTCTTCATCGTTCTTCAGTCAGATATCAGGTTACAGCACCAATAGCTTCAATAAATAGTGTGATTCGCTTCAGGTCATCCATGGAACCCCTCAAGTCTGGAAGCAGTGCCGTCTCAGTAGGCCATATTTTCTCCCTCTCTTCTTGGTAGAGTTGACAGGCATGAAGAATGTACAAATATTGACCTCAACTAGAAGATATATCACTGCGAATCTTCAGGGTGCTCTGAGCTTTAACAGTAGGAATGACCAGCTTGACACTCCGGAAATTTTATGGTCCAGGTCAGGAGTTCAATTCAACGCAGGTAAAGGTACAACTTGTTAATTATTACTGATACAATTGTCAAAAACTCTTTCTTTTCATGTTGCCACAGTTCATACTTTGATGATGACAACACACCAAACACTTTAAACAGTAATTCTAGGACTAAATTCCGTTCAGATATCTGCACTGTTAGTATTTGTCAATTTTCGTGAGGATTATTATCCTGATTGAGCTTGAGTTTACAATTTCTCATTTGACTCTTGACACACAATGGTTGAATGTTTTGCTTCACTATCGTTCTTTATATGTATTCCATAAATTTGAGATAACTCACTTTGATACAAACTACACAATAATGGCTTCTTCTTCAAATCTTCATATTTCATAGATAATTTCCTCCACAAATTCAGCACAAATCATTCAAACATAACATACGTATTGCACTGCTGGGATCCATATTTCTATTTTAAAACGAGAAAAAAATAAAATGCATTGATACAACTGGAATGTATAGACCTATTAATGAAAATCTATCTATTTAATACTTGATCCTTATTGCACCGTGGGACTAAATAATATTTAATATAATTTACATCCGTGATATAAATTGATACATTATAGTCACACCAAACAAGTTAGTCTATGCTACAAAAAATTAATTTGCTTTAGATATAAATATGACCAATATATAATTCCAATCATATTATAACAAGGAATTAAATATTAAACATTAAAAACCAAGTTTCATTATTGTTAATGGTGTATTCATATTTTATTTAAAAATTTAAAAATTATTTTGTGACATGAATTGACAAAATTATCACCTTTCAGAAGATTAAAATCTCAATCCGCTCACACTTTTAAGCTTACCGGGTTCTGACGAGATGGTCTTCCTAAGTCATATTCTCTGATCCTGTCCTGCAGCTGTCTAAATCGTACATGAGTCTGTGGCAATATAATGAGAAATATAATCAATAAATGATAGATAAGTAATGTCTCAGAACTGGATATTAACAAGAATATTTTCAACATCTTTCCAGGATATGAAATTATGAAGAACAGGTGTGACATCAGATCACTTTCTTATAGTTTATATCATGTGGCATTGGTTATCATGTATGTTCGTAGTCTCTTGTCTCATGTGATGCAAATCATTTATGATATCAATGTATCCCTGTGTCACAATGCCAAGCTGTCAGCATTTTCTCTCTTCCCCTACCTATTACCTTCAACTTGCCTGTTGTCACAATGTGTTCCATTTTTCCTATTATCATGATGTGTCTAAATGAAATTAATCATTTAAGATCTTAATTTTTTGTTATCTGACCATGAACGTTCTCACAACTCTTCTATAAAACCACATCTCTACTGCCTTTACATAATTTCTTACTATTCTGCCAATTGTCCAAAATTTACTTCCATACATCAGAATTGGTTCAATACAATTTCCAAGGACATTCTCACTTCAATTGACAAAGATATATTTCATTGCAAATGTTCTTCATTTTGTAACACTTCAGTTTGAATGTTGATATTGTTTAGCCGTTGTTCTACTTATAATCCAAGTCTCGCAGCTGTACGTTGCAAATGGAAAAATGTATGATCTAAGATGTATAACTTTTGTCCCATTATAAATGTTTGTCCATATATTTTTCATTACTTTTAATTTTATTATCGCTATAGCCAATCTATTCCTAATTTTTATTGTACAATACCTAAGCTGTTTATATATGCACCCAGATAATCAAATTTGTCTAAGTTTTTCAGTTAATTCAGGCTAACCTTTGCAAATGTCTAGGCACATTATTTCCATAGGTTGTCAGTTAATGGTACCAATCAGAGCTATATTATCGCATGTTTCACTAGCTTTGCGCTCAAACAAATACAATTACTTGATTAATTGTTTAGCGTATGAATGCCATTTTTTGCATATATTTTGCATATATTTGGTTAGACCCAATAAATATATGCCTTATATGTTTGCATCATGTCCAGTTTTTTTAATAAATGAATGAAACCCTTTGTCTGCAAACTAATTATTGTGTATCAAGAAAAGAAATGTTACCACATCAGACATTACACCAGATATAACCTTTAAACCCGTCTGTTTTGTGTTCGAGAGTAGAAAATAGTCAAATTTTATGCTCAAATCATTACCAATTTATGATAAATAAATCATGTGTAAATGGTGTCTTATTTTTGACTGTAAAAATCTACAAAATGTGTGTGAGATGTGTGCTGACAAGTAGACTTTTGAAATATATATCACAAACAAAAATTGAAACCAATGGCTTCATTTTAATGAAAAATTTAATTCATAGGGTCTATTTCTATACCATTTCAAATATGCACACAATATTTCAACTTTATGCTTTATTTATTTGCTGAGATACATCATTTTGAAGTTGGGCAAAGCTAGTGAAACGTGCTATAGCAGTGTTTCCCAAACTTTTTTTAAAACCATGCCCCACCTAAGTCTCTAAAGCTCTGATGCTCCCTATGTAATATATATATATATATATTTTTTTTATATTCAAAGATTGAATTATTCCCAAAATGAAGCTGAATTACAACTTGTTTGAATTGTCCCCGTGAACAATCAAATTGCCCCCTTGTGGGACCCACATTGGTAAACACTGTGTTATAATGACCTACACATATTTAATATTTGATCTTACAATTTCACAGTAATTATTTGTGTGCTAACATTCAGACACTTACTTCACAATCATATAATGGCTGTCCGTCCCAGCACATCATATCAAGAACAAAATATGTCTCTGTTTCATTGCAGTAGATGCAATCCAGCACACATGAACCATATCCTAGAAAAAAATGAGAGATGCATACATCACTTTCTTTCCTTGATCAATTTAATGTTTTTGTGACACACAGGGGGTCTCAGGGGCGTGTTTGTGGATAAGTTGGACATCACATATGTTTTTTTATCAGTTACTCCATGCTACTGCAAAGAACAGAGAAGCTGATATTTTGCTAGTCAGAAATCACAATGACCAAGGTTTTGCTTTCTCTAATTTTGGGGCCCTCAAGTAACAGACTAGTCTGTTAATGAAACAAGGATTAGCATTATCTCTGCTTGATATTATATCCATTATGACAAAACCTGTTGAAGACTCATGTCTAGGTTGATGATGGGGAATTTATACTTTTATTTGCAACATGCTTCTAAATTGCATGATAGTTACTGCAAAGTTCCCCTCTAAAGTAGAACACTGCCTAGCTAAAATAGTAATCCAGGACATGCAACTCTCTAGAAGAACTTCCTCATTAAAATAATATTAGAACTTCAGCAAGAAAAAATTTCCAACAAGCAAAAATTGAAAATTTTGTAATCACTTGAAACACACAGAAAAACATGATTAAAAATTTTTTTTAACATTTTGGTGAAAGTCATACTTTTGTGTGTTTTATAGCATGTTTATCAACATGTTCTCTATTTTCATAAAATTTAATGCCTGGAAAAATATCAATCTAGTCAGAAGTAAAACTTCATTTCCAATCACAGCAAATAAAAGTGACAAACTCATACTGACTTGTGTTCTCAATCGATCACTGCATATTGATTAGAAGTGATAGGAAGAGACATGGCTGATTTAATTAGAGTAGTTATGGATACATTAAAAAATGTGGACGGAGACTTAAAAAATACAATATACATATTCATAGAATAATTATAAAATGGAAATGATTAGGAAAGAGGGAGAAAATGGGTCTGTTCTGGAAGGATCTGAAGAACTACTATCAACAATTTAATAATATCTCAGAACTAACAGAGTGAAAACAAACGCTTTTCAGTAGCATAGGATTATATGGCATTTTTTAGTGGTATAGGATTTTAATGTTAATGGTTTACAGCTTGGTTACAAATCTGCATTTTTTTATCCTTCACATTCACATTTACTATGACATCTTTGGATTACTATGTTTGATAGTTGACTTTCTACCAGATGTGATAGCCAATTTCATTTAAAAAACTAATACCGTGGTCAGTGATACTCAACAATGTTTTTCCTGTGGACCCACTTTAGGGAACATGCTTTTCCCTTGTGGCTCCCCTGGGTCCTTAAAAAAGGGCAATAACTTTCTTAGGGACCATCGGATATTTTTTTGCTTTCCAACATAATCCATACAAAAATCCATACTCCCCCCCCCTTTCCATTCCAAATTTCAAATGTTTTTATAACCATTGATATAGATTAACTAAATTTCAAATGTTTCATTATTTTCAAAAGTATCATTCATTATCAAGTGTCAAATTATAAACATTACCGATACAAAAATATCCCACCTTGTGCTGTTTTGTTGCCCATTGGCAGATTAGAAGGGTGACTAATAATATGATAGCCAGTCTTGGAATAGGCTCCAGTGTGACCCTGTAAAACAGAAATCTTCATTTGAAATAAATAATACAAAATCCCGCCAAAGACGGATGTGTTGGGCCATTGGCGCAAATAAAACGGTGACACAACACATCTCCATTCTCTGGACCACATCCCGCTGGAAATATAGTAGGACAATGGTCCTGCTACATGGGAGATCCGGCAGCAGTTTGAGAATGAACGCTGAAGAAGAAGAAGAAGAATACAAAATGCATAACTACAATCAGGACACAAATAATAGTTATGTCCTTTAGAAGCAGAGATTATACATATACTGTATAGTAATAGAACAATTTTTTTGTTATATATAACTTCACTTTTAAATCACTATATGAAAATTTGTGAACCACCTGTCACATAGATGGAGGGGAGGGAGGAGAAGAAAGAAAGAGAGGGGGAGGGTTTACTGCACACACCCTCCTCAAAAGTACTCAGTGCCTCCAATGAGCTTTCTGTGGATATCCATCTCCGTGGGCCAGTTTTCCTCCCTTAAATGGTTTAGTATAATGCAGTCTTGTAGGATATGTTTCGTGGTCTGTGTTGCCTGTCCGCATCGACACAGAGTTGATGGAACAAGTCTAACTCTAACTCTTATTTAAGTGGCTGTTTAGTCTTTTGTGTCTTGTCCTGATGCGGCAGATGATAGCATGCTCCGTTCTGTCAAGATAGTGATAGTTATCTTTTGGATCATCAACTTTCCTAATAGCTTTGATGTTGAGTCCTCTTTTCCTAGTAAGTGATTTCTTGATCTTTTTGTTCCTATATTGCTCCATCTTTTGACAGCATATCTGCCTCTTCATTTCCTGGTATGCCAAAGTTGAATAGTATCCAATGTAGTACTATCATTCTTTGGATGCTCACTTCTCATATGGCTTCCTTCAGGTCTGGCAGTTTATTGCTGTCAAGGGCTTGTAGGACAGACATTGCATCAGTAAGAAAAACCCCTTGTTGACATTGGCTTGCATTTTTAATTGTTTCTGCATCAATGCTTAGTGCCTTTGTACGTCTGCAGTGTAGTTGGAGCAGAAGATTCCGGTTGGCAAATATTGTAAAATTAATTTTCTTTTTCTTGATATTTTATGTAAGCTCCAGCACCTCCAATCTTCACTGCTCTGGCTGTTGATCCATCAGTATATACTTGTATCCACGCTTATCTGGTGTACATATCTTCAATCATGTTGCATACTATTTTCTCTTGGAGAGTATCAAGTTCTCTAAAAGTGTAGCTGTTGTCTGTGGTGGTTCTGATAGTGAGATTTTTATATTGCTCTCATAGAGCTGGAACAAGTGTTATTACTTTTGGTAATAACACTTATTGTGTTATTACCAAAAGTAAATAGTAACACCAAAAGTGTTATTACGTCTGGTAGCTCTTTCATATATTCTGTTTAGTTTTTTGGATCGGTGAATAAACTGCTTCTCTTCAGCCTCCCCTTCTCTTCAGCCTCCCACTGGCTAGGTCACCGAATCTGGTCTTCAGTGGGTGTGCTGTATGCTCCTGTATTTTTCGACTAGGATCATGGTCATAGTGTCCCGCCCGTATGGTAAGGGAGTGATACCTGTAATTTTTCCATTTCATTTATGGGAGAGATCTTAATGACACCTGTCATAAGGTGAAGTGTTTGATTTTCTACCTTGTCCAGAGCATGTAGATGGGAATTGGCTGCTGAAGTCCATTCTGTTGATTCGTATTCTAGTACAGGTCTAATTATACTTGTATATACCTTCTTTAAAGTTGCCTCATTCCCCAGCTTGTTACTGCAATTTCTTCAGGATGACAAGTTTCTTTCTTACTTTTGTCTCTATTTTCTCAATATGAGGCTTCCATGTCAGTCTCTTATCTAGTGTGGTGTCCAGGTACACCGACACAGCTTCTATTCAGATACATACATTTCAAAGTTTTATCTCTCCTTTGTCCTTAACCTTTAGAGTGCGTCATGAGCAGAAATATTCCCCAAAAATGGCCCTGCTATTTAGTGATAGGGGCGGTTTATTCTCCAATTGCTATGACCTTTTTTTATGAAGTTAAAATCTTATGTACGGTAATGTCATATGACCGAAAATGGGGAATTATTATTGCAGTTGTATTGAACTTCCATCTATCTGCAAGATAGAAGACATTATGGACTTTTATTGAAGAAGAAATTTTAAAAATCTATAGAATCCATCACGTGGAAGACAGGTAATGAAGTCCTACTGAATGACGACTAAAACACTACACACTATCACTAACGGATGTAAATATGGTACATATAACAAAACAAAACACAGAATATAATCTACAAATGACAATACACAGGACAAAGTAGACTTTTCGGACCAATAGGCCTTTTTCAAGATACGGACATAACATACAAACATAAAAAAACCACAAGTAGAAATGAATGCGTATCCGAGTGAAATGTGGTAGTAAGATAGATACCGGAAGCATACGAACAGGAAGTACACAAAGACGATAATACAGGTGGAACGAGAGGAACAAAACAATGACGTAACAAAGACCAATACGACCGAGAACTAAGCGAAAGAGTGGTCGGAATTGAGTCCAAATGGCTTGATGGTACCCAACTCAAACATGAGACGATTTTCGAGGGAGTAAATAGATCTATCATCGGTGGTGCAGGATCTGATGGCAGTGACCTGAATGTCAAGGACACCACGGTGGCCATCGCCGTTGAAGTGATTGGCCACAGGAGTGGGTGTTCTGTATTTGATAGCATGCAAGTGGTTACAGAAACGGTCGCTCAGTCTAAGGCCAGTCTCACCGATATATTGCTTACCACAGCGTTTACATATGATCGCGTAAATAACATTACGGGATTCACATGTAAAGGCCTCATCGATGGAGAAACTAGCCTTGGGGAATGAGATGGAGCGCATCTGAACCACATAAGGACATGTGAAACAACGACCGCGTGAGCACCGCACGGTACCAAAATGGTCAGGTGCAGAGGACCTGAGGTGGCTGTGGACCAAGATGTCCTTCAGATTTTTGTCGCGCCTATAGGCCACCAGAGGTAATAAGTGGAAAGCGTCACGGGTGTCAGAATCAGACTGGAGAAGGGAATAATGTTTAAGTAGAATGCGACGGACAGTCGAGTTATGGGGATGGAAGGTAAGAACCAGTTTAACCCTATCAGAGGAGGAGGAAGAACCCTGGGAATTATTCAAGGTATCAAGGCGAGATAGCTGGCGTACACGGAGCCAAGCCAATGAAAGAATGCTGTCAGGGAAGGAGCGTCTACGAAAGAACTCAATCATCTCAGAGGATTTGTCGAGAAAATCGTCGTCATCGCTACATAAACGACAAAGGCGAAGAAGCTGTGAGTAAGGTAGAGAGTTACGACAGGCGGGAGGATGAGAAGTGTAGAGCAGAAAGCCATATGCATCAGTGGGTTTGTAGTAGACTGATGTGCTGAGGTATAGGGGATGAATAGTGACAATGATGTCCAGGAAATGGACACAGGTGGTGGAAATGGTAAATGTGAATTTAATAGCGGGGTTGAAATTGTTGATGAAGCGAAACAGTTCTGCTTCTGTAATGTCAGTAATGCCTATCCCATCATCAATGTATCTGTGGAAAAGAGATGGGAATGGGCCATCGTAGGTGGACCAAACTAGATGTTCTAGATTTCCCATGAAAAGACAGGCATAGCTAGGCCCCATCTTAGTGCCCATGGCCACACCACTGATCTGATCGAAGAAATGTCCATCGAATTCAAAAGAGTTGAGTGGTGTGAGCACCAGTTCAGCAAGGTGGATAAGGGTTGGAGTAGATACAGAAGGATGCGGACTCTTGTCCAGAAAGAACTGCAACGCCCTAAGACCATCGGCATGTGGTATAGACGTGTACAGAGAGCAAACATCAAGCAAGAACAGACGATAGGACGATAGGACGATCAGAAGACAAATGCACAAAAGAAAAAATGGTGAGAGCATGCTTGGTGTCTTTCAAGAATGAAGACAGCGCCTCGACTAAGGGCTGCAAAATACTGTCGAGGAAGTCAGAGATGCGCTCTGTAGGACAAGAGCAAGCTGAGACAATAGGTCTGCCGGGATTCAATTCCTTGTGTATTTTGGGCAGCATATAGAAAACAGGTCTGCCTAAACAGCTTTTATCAATGCAAAGAGCCTTGGAAGTGGTGGGAAGGTGGTTGTCCTGGATGAGGGTGTTCACAGTGTTGTTGACCACCTTCTGGTTAGATACCGTCGAGTCTGATGTGCGAGCAGTGTAGAATGAGGGGTTAGAGAGTTGTTGGTGGCCCTCCTGGAGGTAAAGGTCCTTGCGCCACACAAAAACGACCCCACCCGTATCAGCTGGTTTGATGACAATATCATCCCGGCGGAGAAGATTCTCCAAGGCGCGAGATACGTCAGGGGTGATGTAAGAGCGTTTGATGCGGCTGTGATGAAGAGATTGGATGCCATGGAGGGTGTTCTTGATATAAAGATCAAGAGCCTCGGATGCACCAGGTTTAGGAGTCCAAGAATGTTTCTTCTGTTCATATCGAGAGAACAAATCATCAGTGGCAGATGACGCTTTGCCAAAGAAATGATAATGCAGCCGAAGACGACGATGGTAACGGTGGATATCCTGAAGAAGCGAATATTAATCATATGCAGGACGGAGAGGGACAAACTTGAGGCCCTTGTTAAGGACAGAAATTTCACTGTCAGAGGTACAAGGATTACCATCCTTTTCTCTGCATATGCTGCTATGTTGTCTGCTGCCATTTGTTTGTTTGTTTTGCGTTCGCTCCATTGTAACCATCACGGATATCCGTGCGATTTCCGCCGGGAGCGTGATTACGTTGTGCCACCGTTATGCGCCTTGTAGGCCTAGCACATCCGATTTCGGCATGCCTTGACAATTCGGGTGGGCTACCCTTAGCCTGTGACAGCCTCTATATCTGTCTCCAGGCACGCGTAGTGGCGACTCTTCGCCCAGACGAATTTTGCTCTCGTCTGACTCGCACGAGGTGTTCCACTGTCTATGAATTTGCCTCGTGTAATTGGACGTGCTGTGCCTGTGCCCATTGGGTACTGAACCGTTTCTCATCAGTGAGCCTGGTTCCTTACGGGGAAGAACTCAACAGAGGAGTTGGACCCTGGCTCTTTCGCCCTCTTAGCCGAGGTGTCGTTCACCGACATCGTGTACCCCTTGTCCAAGTTCGAGTCTCACACTACGCGTTTGAGAGCAATGCGTTCTCGAGCTGAGCGTCCTTGTCCCAATAGCGCCTGAGCCCATCAGGTACTGAACCCTTTCTCTCTTCAAGTGTATTTCCGGTGTAGGAAAACCTGACAGTAGAGTTGGGCCAGGGCTAAATCGTTGTCCCTTTTGTGCCTGAGCCTATCGGGTACGGAACCCTTTCTCTCTGCAAGTGTACATCCGTTATAGGAAACCTTGACAGTAGAGTTGGGCCAGGACTACCACCGTTGTCCCTTTCTTGCCTAAGCCCATCGGGTACAGAACCCTTTCTCTTCGCGAGCATATTTCCAGTTTAGGAAGGCTCGACATAAGAGTTGGGTTAGGTCTTCTTGCTTTACCAAACGCCAATGGATGGGTTTGGGTCTCTGCCTGTAAGGAACACAGGTAACTAGAAGCTCGGCTCGAGCTGACGGAGCTTGTAGTTCCCCTTTCCTAGGGACTTTTCACATTCTATTTGCAGTTCGCGCTGCCCTCTAGCGCTGTTCTGCCCTTTCATTGTTTCATTGTACTCGGTATGAAATCTATTTGTCTCTCGCCATGCATCTACCTTTACGTGCATTTTACATTGCCCGCCCCTCCAATGTTCGGACTGGACTGACTTGCTTCACTGTATGTCGACAGTGTCGCTATATGTGGTGATGCTGGTGGTGTCGGAGATATTGCCTGTCTCTTGTGCAGTCAAATCTCTTTCCATCTGCTACCTCCACATTCTCGGACACGATCCCCAAATGATTTGGCCAGAATCAGCTCGAGCTGCTGTATTTCTGTTTCCAGGGTGCACCGCGTGGAGGTACATTTGGGATCTTGGTTATCTGCTAACCCTGGGCCCGCCTAGAGCAATGCGTTCCCTTTGCACCCCGCTGCTGTTTGTATTTTCACAACCCGAAAACTGATTATCATTCAATCCTGTGCCGCTTATAGTAAAAGCAGAGAAAGACTATAGATAGATAGATAGATAGTAAATACTTATCTCTTTCTGGTTCAAGGTGTTTTCTAATTCTGGTTTTTATTTGTTAACTCCATCTGCATTCCAGTGCATGATATTTAGAGGCTGCTGTTCTGTCTGGTTGGCCAGCCACTTTCCTCTTCTGCATCCTAGCTCCACAAAGTAGACTAGAGGGACCTCCAGAAGCTGTGGGTGGATTCTGTAGAGGTTCAGACTGTGGCACTGCTCCTGCCTGGATGACTTCACAGGGCAAGCAATTAGATGATTATTTAAATTTTGTTGTGAAGACATGTTATCTAGTCGTGTTGCATGGTTGCTGGTGTGCCTCTCAACTGGTATTTCCAACTTCAGCCCTAGTGCTTGCTTGGATAGGATTGTAGTCCATTACTCCATATCAGGGATGGCCCGAGCAATGTTAGTTTCCTGCCCTTGTTGGCTGAACTAAGCCCCAACTGTACTTCAAGTACTTGGCCTTGATGGGGATAGTTCATTTTCATAACAAACACTCATGAGTGACTTATAAATGAACAACTTCAGAATATCACATCTTACCATGGTTGCAATAACCAAACACCTTGACCCAACAGGAGACACAACCATTAGCCAGTTCTTCGCAAAGCTTGTTGGAATATCATCCATATTCTCTGCCAACATCAGCTGAATTATAGGAACAATAAACAAAAATACTTAAAAATGTATTTTTTTCTGTGAGTTGTATAAATGTATAACACACAAACGTTTGTAATAAAAATAAACCGTATATACCTACTAGCAAAACTGAGAGTCTTTCTATGATTTTTATGTCAGATATTCCTTTTTCTGAACATTACAGTCTGCAATAACTAAGAGTTGATAAAAATGTATTTTTTTAAACTTGAATATAAATGGAAAGTATTTTTTTAAATGACATCAAACCCAGTGTCCAGGTTTAACACACCATACCCCGTGTGTTAAAATCTGGCAGAGTGAAACATGGATAAAAGAATAGAAAGATTGCTGTGTATACCACTTCCAAAGAAAGGCAATGGTGATCAGTTATACAAGCAATATATTACTTAAATTATTACACTCAATACTCTTCGCGAATCAAACCTAAACCTAAACTAAAAATAATCATAAAAAAAGAATAGAAAGAAGAAAAAGAAAGAAATATATATAGTTCAGGCAGACTTTAGACATAATATAGGCATAGGTGTTATGAATAATTTATACATGATAATATAAAAATAAATATAAGGAATTCAATGTGGGTATATACAAATATTTCATTCACTATTCACAGCTTTTCTTTGGCACATTCGAGAGTTGTGAAGCATAACACCATTTCACATTACTCATCAAAATATTGTACCAGAAACAACAAGAAATGGTGCAGAGTAATATCTGACTGACTAGAGATTCACAAAGGTGTCTGACAGGGATGTATCCTCTTAGTGCATGTAGAATGTACAAGGATACCAACATTATGACGTTTTAATCTCTAAACAAGCAATGTCATGACATCTAAGACCTTAGATAAGTGAACGGCACCATCCTTATATCAAGAAATCTTATAGGTCTATAACATATAATTCTGTTAATAACACACACCAGCCAGGCACTGGGCTATATCCCACAGGGAAAGAGAAAAGTTGGAAGTCTGACGAACACAGGAAAAATAAAAGCAGACGGAAAGATTAAATCAATAGAGAATCATGGGAACAATTGAAGATGACACACCAAAGAAATCATTGGAGAGCGATAGTTGCAACCTTATGTTCCACATGCAATTTAAAGGAATAAGGAAGATGAAAAGAAATACAGTGAGGTTCACAATCTTTACCTTATTGCAGTGAAGACCAGAGATCTTGATGGCGAAGTAATAAAGCCATTTGCTTTATGCTCAAGAGGGCATGGGTTTCAATCCCACTTTTGACATCTTATTTGCAAAGTGGATTTTTTATGAGATTCCTGGGGATTATCTCTTGAAGTTACAAAGTTAAGTGTTATGACTTGTACTCTTGAAAGGTGACATAATGCATCAATATGAGGGGTGGAGTATATATATATAGGGAAACCTAGATATACTGAAGTCAATCCTCTATTCCTTTTCAACCATTTAAAAAAAAAAGAGAAAAACCATGACAATAAATGTCAACAGAAACAGACATACATGTAATAACTATTACCAATGAAGAATTAGAAAATGAATATTGCCAATGAAGAACTAGAAACTGTCATAAATAAGAAACTCTCAGCTGAACCCTTACTAACACTGGAGACTGCTCCATAGATCAGGAAGATTAATAACGGTCCTACAAAATGTATAGCATGGGATATCCCCAAAAAAACTATTACTATGAAGCATAGTTTTACTGCTGAAGATATTGTTTGTAAGCACATTCTTTTGCAACATCTAACATCTCAAAAATGTTCTGAATCCATTTGAAAGAATTCAAGTATTCTTTTTAAAGGTTTGTTTTAGTTTCTTTTATACAAGTTCTACATCTATTTTCTAGTTAATCTTCAATTTCTTTACATATCTCCACCAATTAAGCAAATTAGACAAAAGTTCAAGAATCTCCATGACCGTGGTGATCAGTGAGTAGGTACAGCAGCCAGTACTCTTGTACGGCTGGCTGACTATACTATTAATATGGTTATATATGCCCACCATTCAGTAGAAATTATGGTAAAAATACTGAATGTATTAGTTAGCAACGCCAAAGTCTAATGTGTCTGACCTTTGGTGCAAATAAAACGGTGATATAACGCATTTGCGTTCTCTGGACTATATCCTGCTGTAATTTTTGTAAGACCATTGTCCTGCTCTAAGAGAGATCCGGTGGGATTATGAGAAAGAACGGAGGAAAAAAATACTCTAAGAAAACTAGTACCTGGTTTTTGAACACCTTTGACTTAACAGGTGTTCTTGTTTCAGGATTTGTTCTTCCCAGGAAATTCAAGAAAGCCTGAGTGTGACCATCATACACATAGCCGTCACTGAAATAAACGTAGTGAGGGGTTATCATACACTGGTCCACTGCTGAAAATAACAGTATCATGCAATGTTACATACAATATTCCATCACTTTCAATGCCTATTGCTCCTCTTATGAGGTAGCTCCAAAACGTTCCCGGAATTAGAGGATTATATAGAAAAAGGTAACAATAGAATTATCTACACTAGATTTCCTTCAAAGTAGTTCCCTTCGACAACTACACACTTTTGCCAATGTGTATATATTTCCTGGAAATATTCATAGAATTCATTCCTTGACAACTCTCTCAGCTGTCTTATCACATTGGGGATAAAGTCATCTGCATCCATAAATCGCTGTCCTTTCAGTTGAAAGAACAAGAAAAATCAGCCGGTGCAAGATTGGCAAGATCGGAGGCTGTTCCAATGTAAACACATTGTGCTGTGCAAGATATTGCTTTACCAGCAGGGATCAATGTGTCAGCACATTTTCATGCACCATAATCCAACTGTTTGTTCTCCATTTTTTTTGGTTATCAACACTGATATAACCTTCACAGAAACGCTTGTGCCACACAAATACTTGTGATTTGTTCATTGTATCACCATATTTTTTATTAAGCAATATTACTGTCTGAGGATTTCTCAAGCAAAACACGGAATTTGACATTTATACGTTCTTCAATCAAGAACATTTTCAACTCCGATGATGCAATGAGCACAACAAACAAACAAACTTCTCTATCTTCTCTTCGAGAGTACATGTGAAGGTCATGTCTACCATGTCCTTTTGTCAAGGTCATTATCAACTTCTAAACATATAATCTCCAGAACAGCATTTTTCATTCAAACACTAGTTGAACTATTGCGGGAACTTTTTTAAGCTACCTCTTATATCTCACTGTCCAATGTCTCCAAGAGAACACTTAACAGAAAAATCAAAGCACAGTTGTAAAGAATAACTAGAACATTACTGATAATGTATTTGTCAACATGGCTCATTCCTGGCTGAAAAAACATGAAAATTATCCAAAATGGCCCAAATTTCATATTTACACTTCTCATTCCTAGTTTTAACAAAAAGTTTATTAAAACTCCATGAAATGGACTTCCTTCTTCATATGATCACTTTTATATGTGTGACATCTTCCATAGTTTGTATATTTCTTTTTCACATTTTCTCTAAAAAAACATATACTATAACAAATATTTATTTGCATGTTGCTGTGGTTCAAAAGGAGAGCAAAAAATAGCGACATTATTGCCTAATATGCATGTTTTATGAGGCGGCTATGAGGTTTGCATTTGTGTGTTTGTTTTTAAAATTATTTTTCTTTAACAAATTTTATAGCAGCTAAACTAAGCATTCAAAACTATCAAAATATGCAAGCTAACATATTTCGAACATATAAAAAGACACAATGGTTTAGAGAGATTAACCATGGAGGAAAAAGTACCAGGAAAGAGAACAAGAGGCAGACCAAGACTACAATGGATACAGAATAGCAAAGATCTTCTGAACATGACATTAGAATAAGCTGGACAAAACCGAGAGGCTTACAGAGTGGGAGTGAGAACAACATTCTGTAAAGGATTCACCACATAAATGATGAAACTAATCATTAAAAATCTTAGAGAAACTCAAAATTATGGAAATAACATAGCAAATGTATAAATGTACTCTCCATTTTATTTTATATTTATTTAATTGGATTTGTCTCATATTTTATTTTTCTGTATTCGTTCTTAAACTCCTGCAGATTAGCAGGATGTAGTTCGGAGCACAGAATGCGTTGTCATAGTTTACAGTTTAGCTGTGATATCTGCACTTTTTGTCCTGACACATCTGACTTCAGCATGTCTTCTGGGTCGCTGGCCCTATATGGGATGGGACAGTAAACTCCAACCTAAAACCTCCAGTCATATGACATGCATGGAAGGTAAACAATGTTGCTATTCTTTGCTCCCCATTCGGGCCTGGCAACATACAGGCATGTCTTACTTTGCTAAATAGTCATTCCTATTCTTTTCATGATTTCCATGGTGTTCTCTTTTTATATTTGTTTCAAAGGGTGTTCAAAAGGTACAGGGAAGGGACTACATATGTACTCTGTCATTCTCAATTAAATCAATAGTATCATTCACAGAACCTTAACTCACTAGCTTCAAGTGATAATCCCAAGGGATCTTCATAAATACATCTGTAAACAAGATGTAAGATCTGGGATCAAACTCGCAATCTCTTAAGTACAAGGCACATGCTGTGTCATCTGATTCTGAGAAAGTCAGTTTAAATGTACCTAGTACTTACTTGTGCAATTTATCTAGAAGATTTTCTCGTCTTACATTCTGTGAGAAGCCTTGGTTAGAGAATTTCTTGTTTGGTTGTGATTTTCCTGATTTTGGTGTTGGATTATCTCTTTTTTTCTGTGCTGACGAGTTATTTGATGCATTAGTCTCATCTTTGCTGTGCAAATCATGTGCAAAAGCTGATTGTTGATCACAGTCACTGACTGTGAAATTACTATCCTCAAATTTAGCCATCAGTCTGAAAATTAACATACAAATTATGACAACCTGTAAATAACACCAACAAAATAATGCTCAAAAATATTTATAAATGATGTAGATTTTATATTTACACCTATGTTTGGTTGGTTTGCCCTTTGACCCAATGCCATTGTGTGATATATGCATGTGTCTGCTAGCTTAGTTTTATTCCATTCCTCTTCTTCTTCTGCATTCGTTCTCAAACTCCTGCAGATTAGCAGGATGTAGTCAGGAGAACGGAATGTGTTGTGTCATGATTTACAGCAAGCATTGTGTGATATCTGCGCCTTTCTGCCTGTCACATCCAACTTCAGCATGGCTTTGGGTCACTGACCCTATATGGGATGGGACAGCCAACTCCATTCAATAACCTCCTTAGTCGCCTTTTACGATATGCGTGGAAGGTAAATAGTGTTGCTATTCTTTGCTCCCCTTTCGAGCCCCGGCAACATACAGGCGGTTTTGTTCCATTTAAGGTGTTCTATTTATCTGGCCTCAGAGGGAAAAGTATTTTTCTGACGTCATCCTAAGCTGGACATTCAATATAAGTGGTGGACCAGTGGTGGTTGACAGTTTCATAGGGATGAGTGCACAGTTGACACCCTTGAGTGTGCTATGGTTGTATTCTATTCAGGTGATTGTTAAGCTTACATGTGATATTTATACCTATAAAGCTGGTTATGTATCCTATTCAGGATATCCTGATTTTTGTGCTGTAGTAATTTCCTAGGCAATAATTGCATTTAGTAATTTGCCTTTGCTTACTCAGAAGGTCGAAACGGCCACTAGCTGCAGCTAAATTCAAATATTTATATCTATGGAAGAAATATAATTAATTATAATTGGGGAAATAAAAAGGGCCTGTGTGTTGCCAGGTCCCGAAAGGGGAGCAAAGAATAGCAACACTGTTTACCTTCCATGCATGTCGTAAAAGGCGACTAATGAGGTTATGGGATGGAGTTGGCTATCCCATCCCATATAGGGTCAGTGACCCAAAGCCATGCTGAAGTCGGATGTGTCAGGCCAAAAGGTGCAGATATCACAGCAATGCTGTAAACCATGACACACCGCATTCCGTTCTCCTGACTACATCCTGCTAATCTGCAGGAGTTTGAGAACGAACACAGAAGAAGAAGATTGGGAAAAATCTGATTTTGTTTTCTGAAGGTCACATGCTGACAATTTATACTCCTCTGATGAACAAATAACGTTTATTTCTGAATATAATCTGATTCATATGAGCCACGGATGTAATGTTAATGACCAACATGTGACCATAATTGAAAACTCGTGTATAGCCTGAAGTATAAAAAATAATACTGTGGAATCTGGCTCTTATATGAATAGTCCCTAAAGCTGCGAGTAGGTAGTTCTTGTCTTGACAGTACATAGCTGTACAGACAATAGCACAGGTTCCTCTGTTATGAAAAAAGAGAAGACACCTGGACTCATATAAGTTTGTCCTAAAGGCATGGTTGTGTTTATGAATGGAAGTTTATGAATGCATGTTTAGTCCATGAAGGCAGGCATTCCAGTATCATTACTTCCTGCCAGGTGCACAGTACACACTTCTTGGCCAATTAACGCATCATTCTTTTGTCAGATTTGTTAACCTATCCCCAGTGATGGAATATCTAACATTCCCCGTCATGTAGAAGTCTATCATAAAAGGGAAAAGATGTAATGTTCTTTTTTTTTTTATACCTTCGTCATCCATATGGATCATTTAACAGAAGACAAACTGAGAAATTTAGATTAAACACGAAGCAACAATGGTGATTATTTTCAGCCTATACACCAACTTTTCTTAATTCGCTCTTATGGAATGTTTGAAAAGAAGACAGTAGCCTTGTTCTTTGTACCCAGAACTATAAGTACAGGCTTCGGTTGCCACAAGGCGCTGTTTTAAGATTATGAAGAATTAAAATATGTCTTTTTTTATTATTTTGTTCAGTTTGCTAAGTGTATGAAGAACTTGAAATATTATGACTTAACCTGTTAACTTCATATGATGTAAATTAGTTCTCGAAAAAAGTACACACTCAGCCAGGTTGTCAAACTGTCTAATATTTTCTCACGTTGTTGCCCTTTGTTGACTTCAATCTTGCCTGTCTCATAAAGTGGTCAAAAAATGAAGATTGTCTTTTTCTTATATTAGTGATTAAGGTCTGTTTCAAATTTGACTCAACACTTCCTATTAGTTTTTCTGGCAGTCCATTCTCAGCATTCTTCTAAAGAACCACATCTCTGTTGCTTCTAATTTCCCACTTTCCTGTTTGTTTATTGTCCAAGACTCACATCCATATATTAGTATAGGAATTATATAGCACTGCAGAACTCTCTTTCTCACCTCTAATGACAATGTCATATAATATAGTTTTAATTTTTCTGAATGTAGTTTTTTACTGCCCTATTCTGCTTCTTATTTCTGTTGAACTTCTGTCTGCTGTAATTGTTGTACCTAAATATTTGAATTGGTGAACCTGTTTTAATACTATATCATTCACTTTGATCTTGCTACGTGTTTTGTTTCTTTGAAATAACCATTACTTCTGTTTTCTTGATATTTAGGAAGAGCCTTTCTCTTTACTAAGTAAAAGTTAGTTTCTGTGACATACAATTAGTACAATACTCTTACTCTTAAATCTTGCAGGTCTTCCTCACTTTTTTGCAATCAGAACAGTGTCATCCCCTTATCTCAAATTATTTACGTTATGTCCTCCCACTGATATTCCTGGAATATCAACTATTGCACGCATTATATTTTCAGAGTGTTTTCAATAAAGACAACAGATCTGGTGATAGACATTTTATAAGAGAGGCAAAGTGAGTTGTTAGTGACTTACTTAAGTGACAAAAGTGTAAAAAAAAAGTGACTTGTAGTTTCACATTCATCAAATGCAAATTGAGATATATCTTGAAAGTATAGAACCTAAACATTGCAAAGAAACAAAGAAACAGTATGCATAGTATTGTACCTGCTTAATGAATACAGTCAATACACCGTGCAATGTTTGCAAATAAACGTTGCTAACGATATCTATCTTGCCGGTTAAATTTCAAGAGTCAAACGAATAGTCGTTCCTTACTCGACGCGCTTCCGGTTGAGGTGAAGTGTACTTTTTGTGATAGTTTGACAGTTCCCAGCAGTCCAGAAATATTACCATTTCAATCAATCAATCAATCAATAAACCCATAACCCTTCAGGGTCGTAGGGGTACCACATTGGATGCTTCAGCACACAGAGTCCTCCAGCGAATTCTATCCTCAGCGATGCGGATGAGTGTGGACATATCTAGCCCTGTCCATTCCTTGATGTTGTCTGTCCATGTCTTTATTTGTCCTCCTCTGCTTCTTCCACCCTCGACAGTTCCCTGCAGTATTGTTTTTGACAAGGAATCGTGCCTGCATACATGTCCGAACCATGCTAGTTTTCGTCGTTTCGTCGTATTACCATTTACGCTTCTGTTATTTCTGGTTGGGTCCGAGCTTTACAACCAGAGCAGAGAGAGAGGAGCACAATGTAACTTACACAGCAACAACAACTAATATAAAGACGAAAACAGTTGACGTTTCAATCATAAAATCTTCGTCCATCAGACATAATCGATCAACAGAAAATAATACATAAAAAAGTATCATTTTCAAAACATCCAGTAGAAAATATTTAAAAATTTTCCCTGTAACACCCGGCCATACCTGTATTGTGCTACTGAGGCCTAGGTGTACATGATTGTTGGATAATTTCTAGCTTTTTGGTAATAATTATATTACATACCAATAATAGGAGAATTACTTATGGATAAGATGGCATAGTCCTGGTTTTTACGTGGAATACCCAGATGGTTCTACTTCTTCTGCGTTCGTTCTCAAACTGCAGATTAGCAGGATGTAGTCCGGAGAACGGAATGCGTTGTGTCATGGTTTACAGCATTGGTGCGATATCTGCGCCTTTCGGCCTGACACATCCGACTTCAGCATGGTTTTGGGTCACTGTGAACAATGGGGTCAGACATGTGAACAATGCACTCCCCGACATGTGTTCAATGTTTGTCCTGTGTGCATTGGGGAGCTGTATTCAAATCTTTTTTCCATACTCAGGAGTGCATGTTAAAGTTGGCGTATCTATGACTCCTACTTTCAATTGGGTCAATTGTGATGGTACATGTAGGTTTCTGTGTGTTCTCTAGCATGAACAATAGATTCCACCAGTCGGTCTCGTGCTGGACTATTGTAGCTTCGTTACCAGTGAATTGGTTCACACACTACACTGCCTTCTAGCGTGTGTTACCTTTTCCCGATTCGGTGTGTACTTGTAAATTACATATGTAGGGACATACATGCCAGTGAATTGATTCACACACTACACTGCCCACTAGCGTGTGTTACCTTTTCCCGATTCGGTGTGCACTTGTAAATTACATATGTAGGGACATACGACATTGGTTGCACCTCAAATGTTTCTGATGTTTAAGCTGGCCGAGTCGGAATGCACAGATGCCTTGCATTACTCTGTGCCGAAAGTGATGTTGGATGTAATGGTGTAGAGGTTTCGGAGATATTTCCTGTCTCTCTGCAGGCAATTCACATTCCATCTACACAGTGGCGTAGCGAGGGGGGTGCGGAGGTGCGGACCGCCCCGGCGGCATTATCGGGAGGGCGGCAAATTTATTTTCGTCCAGTCTTTCACAATCACTGACATATTTTTTTAATGTCACAAGGGCGGAAAATTATGATTCGGCCCCGGGCGCCATTGACCAACGCTACGCCACTGCATCTACAACAATTACATCCACGGACACGAGCCTAAAAGTGTTTGCCATGAATACAGCAAAAGCATCTGTATTTCTGTTTCCAGGGTGCACCACGAAGATGTAATTTTAGGATCTTGGTTATGTGCTAACTATGGGTCCACACGAGAGTAATGCGAGGTCATTTGCACTCCGATATACACTCTGGAAATAATGATCTATCTCACATTTCCTATTATTAATTGAAGTTGGGGCACGCCTTTGCATCCACAATTGTGTGTATTACGGTAAAATGTGAGTACCATTTCATTCTGCTTATGCAATACTATATAACAAAAAAAAGTTGTTTGTATTTTCAAATCTGCCTATCAATTTATAAAAAGTGAATTCCTAATGTTGTGGTAAGTATACGACTAATTGTGAAATATGGTTGCTATGCATCAGGTAGTTTTCGTGAAAATTGTGCTCAAGTTAGTAACATAAATTATGGAACAAACTATATTTGAAATATGCCACTCTACCAGTCAGTTGCTTATATCTCATAAAGTCAATATTGTTATTTGACATATTTCTTTCCACTCAAACACATCTGGAAATGGCAAGGTAGACAGACTTGCAAAGAAAGAAGCAAGACAAAAACAGCCACGCACACTAACGATCATGCACACAGTTCACAAAATTGTTGCAATCTGTTAACAAAGAAACTTGGCTAAACAGATAGGCAATGGGAAACACTGGGAGAGAAATGTACAAATATATAATCCACCCGAATCACAAAGGTAACATCAACTTCCTTAATTAACAGAGTACGATCTTCCGAATTCGAACCTAATATCTCGGCCTACATCTTAACAGTCACATGAACATAAAACACGGAAACGTGCGGTAGATTTTCTCAGTATGATTCAAGTCTGCGTAGTGCAGCTCCCCCTTCTCCTAAATGGTTTTGCTTCGAAATGTCCCTGACAATGTATTTTGATTTTGACTCCTCTCTGCATCAAAGCGCGACACGGCCCTGATATAATACAACCCTAACACACCCCAGGACGCCGACTGTACACACATCCTTACAAAACTGTTGACCTTCATCTTTTTAAATGTCAGCGCTGGATATACTAATAGCGACATCAGAAGACAAATTGCAAGAACACATCAACAGACTCCACACAACTTGTACAAAAATCAACATGAAGATTAATATTGAAAAGACCGAAATAATGACAATAGCAAAGAAAGAAATATCACTATCTCCATCGATAATAAACACCCTAAACAGGTAAAGGAGTTCATTTACTTAGGAAGCATTATATCGAGTGAAGGGAAAAAACAGTAACGAGATACAAAATAGATGCAACAAACTTACCAGATCTTAGGACAGATGACACATATTTTTCAGAACAAAAATGTAAACATATAGTTGAATTATACAAGACTATTATTGCACCATCACTGTTCTACCAGTGCCAAACCTGGACAATGACAGCACAAGAAAAATAATGACAGCAGAAATGACATGTCTACGAAAATACTCGGAGTGTTATTAAGAGATAAAATTAGAAACGATAGTATCAGACAGATAACCAAAACAATACCAGTATTGGAACACATCAAAAGACAACAATTCAAGTGGTTTTCACATACTTCCAGTGTGATAGTATCTGGTGGCGGAACCCTTCACAGGCAGGGGGTTTCACAGTAAGAAGTGAGAACCCTTCACAGATAGCAAGAGATAGACAGGGGAAATGCAACACATTGAATGTTTTGCTCTTGTGTAAATGTTTGTACAAATACTTTAAATTGCAGACGAGTTGTTCGCGCACATGTCAGACAGAAAGTCTGAGACAAGCTAGTACGCTTTAGCTAAAGGCAATATTATTTATCACGAGTCTGCATCTTACGCACTCGGACACGGGAGGCAGACATGACGAAACTACAGAAGCAGGAAAAAAGCTATTGTGACGCGACTATACCATACCTCAGGAAGGACAATGGGATGTTTGGACTAGGATAAGACGAGTGTCTACAAACTCACACAGAGTCCGTCTGAAGTCGTGGATACTCGCAACAACCAGACAATAGAATTGGCAAGAGTATTAAGTTGCGTAACGCTAGGGGCATAGCCTCTTACCAGAGAGGAACATCTAACGTTAGGCATGGTTTAATAAACGCGTACAGGAGTTTGACAGGATAATGTAGAGGCGGAGTCAGAAGCAGCAGAAGTGCGGGCCGAGAAGAGAAGATGATAGGTGGGGAGTAAGAGAAGGGTGGAGGTGAGGACCTCACCGGAGCACACAAAAAGAGGGTGAACCAGTGCTAGAGGCCCAGAGAGTCCCCGGAGAGTCTCCAAGAGCAGTCCCGAGAGTTAGTACTTGTCTCCTCGGAGAGACAAGTCTCAGTTTAGTCTCGCAGCTGAGACAATCATAGAGTCAGATAGTTAGTCGGTATACTCTCTAAGACTTAGCTTATAACCCGAATGAAGCAATTCCTGGATGTATTAGCGTAATTTGTAATCTGCGGTGATTATATTATTGCCCAGTTGCAGATAATTTAGGATTAGTCTGCAGAGTTGAGGACGGACTCGAAAGACTAGATTATGACTTGTGCCTTGTGTTTATTTGTCTCTCTTATGAGTATGATGCTATTAATTGATGTATATCAACTTGTGTAAATAAACCTCATATTATTGTGAAGGAGTGTTTTGGTTAACTGATTGATGTCGAGCAGTATTACACAGATTTAGACCTGGTCACAGCACCAGTATTCCAGTAAGGCCTAAAAGACATTTTCTTCCGTCGCAAATTATTGTGACACTGCAGATCTTCTTTCTGTCACACTAGTCTGTCCAGGACAGACAGTCAACTATATGTTTTCGGTAACAAGTTGTTTCTGTCACGCATAACTGCAGATCATGTTACTGTTACACCAGAAGACAGCATGCCAGGGATGACCATGACACATATACATCACGGCTATAAAGCCAGGGGCAGACCATTTAAAAAATGGACAAATGTAACAATCCTGACTGACTCATTATCATCAGTTCAGGCTATTCACAATAAACATGACAGCCAAAGGCCAGATATATTAGAAGATATACTACGCATAACAACAAACCTAGCTCACGTCGGTACGAGGGTTAATGTAATGTGGATTCCAGCCCATGTCGGAATACCAGGAAATGAAGCAGCGGACAAAGAAGCCAAGAAAGGACGAACACAAGGAACAGAAATCCAGGTAGGACTTGGCAGATCGATAACCAGAAGCATAATAAAGGACACAATACTTAAGGAATGGACAGTAAAATGGGACAACAGTGCAAAAGGAAGACATGCACATGCAATGCTAAAAGAACCCACTGGGACTACTCAAATCAAGGAAGAGCTGAAAATCCCTGCGAATAGGAAACTACTACGACTTAGACTGGGAAAATCATTACATTATATACTCGAACCAATATGTGAAGACTGTGAAGAGGAAAATACAATAGCTCATTTCCTACTCCACTGTCATAAATATAACCATCATAGGCAAGACCTAAAAGATTACTACCTAGACAATAAAATACCATATAAATTAGAAAAGGTTCTGGGCCATGATGTATCACCAGATAGACTAAAACTAATTAAACAATTTATAACCAGGACTAAAGACCTAATTAAAAAACTAACTAAGTCAAAACAAACTAAGTCATTGTTTGTCGTCAGTCTTTCTATAGGTCTCTCTCCACAGCTTTCAATAAATACAACTGAGGAACGCTCACCACAGGATACGACTGGCAATATGGACAATTTTAGGCATAATCGCACGCACGGTTTTCAAAACTCCCCCAGACATAAATGTCACTCTTAAATAAAAAGCAATACCGCCGGAAATAAACAGTTTCATACAACTAGCAACATAACATACTTTTGCAATAACAGCGCGCACGGTTCTCAATTCGCCCAGACCATAGGGTCACACTTAGATAAAAGGCACCTTACCACAAATAAACATCAACTCCACCTAGCAATATAGATAATTCATAGCAATAGCACGCACGGCTTTCCAAACACCCAGACCATTAGGTCACATTTAGATAAAAGCTAATACGGCTAATATAACCAAAATAGACTTCTGTCTTAGGTTGAAAGGGTTGTGCCTCAGCTAAGAGGCTTTAATCCCCCATTTAACAAACAAACAAATTAAAAGATGGACCACATGAATAAAAGAAGCCACAGGAACAAGCTTACAAACAGCGCACAAAAAGGCCATCTCCAGAGAACCTTATACCCCTAAAGCAGCAAGGCAAACAAGCGCCACAGCTTATAGATAGATAGCGTTGGATATTTAAAAAATGTTTCTCCATCAAAGGCAAGATAAATAAAACACCCTATATGGAACAAAGCAGCGAGTTACGGGAACTATCAGAAAGGATACGATTTTCCATGTACTGGGAGAAATCCAACACACGTGGGGTTTCCCACAGTGCACCAACTCGTTCAGAAAATCTTAAATATATCACAGGGAGATAAGCAATGGTAATTAAAATATCTTTATTATAATCTCAAGGGGAACAACACCATCATATTTGTAAATATTATATGATCGTATGCACGTTTAAAGAGTAGAAATAACAAACATAATATTACAAAAACTTTTCACTATATTTAATACTACAATGAAAATTGTAATTAAAATTCAATAATTTTAAAGTGTTCTAAAAATATTTCATATCAAAAGAACTGATGCCGCTATATTGTTCCTACTGTTGGTGATCAATAGACGAGATTTTCGCCATTCCTAAGTATACTTACCTGGCACAGGAGAAACCATGATCAATAAGGTGGTACTCCCAGGTTGAGGCCCTTCCATTGCACATCGGTTGGGTTGACCCCTGCGATCGCCCCAAATGTGGGCGACTCGAGTGCGTAATTTTTTCGTAGGGGGGACTGCGTTCGCGCTATCCCCTGATAATATTATGTAACGATTGGTTATGATCCTTTCCCCACATCTATTTTCCTTCACCGCCGAACACGGTGCATTGGGCAGAAACCTCCAGTTCGAGCAATGCTATCTATTCGCCGTGACCCCTTTTGTCTTGCGGCATCAGGGGTGGACGAGTTCTTTGAAAATGGCCTTCTTGTGTGCTGTTTATAAGCTTGTTCCTGTAGCTTCTTTAATCTCTATGATCCATCTTTTACTCTGGCTTTATAGCCATTATGTCTATTACCCTTCTTGGTGGTTGTTCTGCAAAGAGTCTATCTTGGTTTTTTTATTTTGCCATCTAGTACCCATCTTAAGGCTTGTAGTGGCAGTCTGTTCTCATTAACCCGCTTTGCCCATTTTAAAATAATGTATCTTGATAAATATATAATGCATTTAATTGAAATCGTGTGTGTAAATTTTAAATGGTATAGACCCAATAAATTAATTTTTTCATTAAAAAAAAAAAAAAGTGGTACTCCCAGGTTGAGGCCCTTCCATTGCACTTCAGTTGGGTTGACCCCTGTGATCGCCCCAAATATTTGAATGCCCTATTAAAACCAAGAATGTGAATGGCTGTGCCCCTGAATAATTAGTAAATTTATACATACTTATTTCTCAGAACTGAAGATTATCGATTCGCTAAATACTTCTCCCCATACCTTTTTCCATTCCATTATCTATCTGCTATTGTCCCCTACTCTCCTTATTATTACCCTATTTGTCTACATGTAAGATTTGTTTATTGTGGTCGTTTGTGTGTCCTGATGAAGGATTTTTAGTTGAAATGTCATCTGTTCCTGTATCTCGTTGTTATGTTGTTTTCTTTTGGTATCACATCTATCTATTTTTGTTTATCTATATATTCATTAAACCCTTTATTGCCTTTCAGCGTCAGGGGTAGAAGAGTTCTCTGGAGATAGCCCTCGTTAGAATTTGTTGCCTCTTTTATTTCGGTGGTCCATCGTTTTCGTGGTTGGCATCTCTGCCTTCACTGTATCTGTGTAGCATAGCTTGTTGTGGTATGCTGTCTGGTGGTAGTCTGCTGATGTGAGCTACCATTTGATCTGTTGGCTCTTAATATATTCAAAGATTGGATCACTGCCGATTCTTTGTCTAATGTCTTCATTTCTCACTATCTGAGTTCAGAACTGAAATCCAACTGCTAAATCCAGAAACAGGATAAAGAAGTTTTTTTCTAATCACTCAAGACACATAATAACACACGCAAATCAACATCTCAACCAAAAGGCCCTTATCAAGACAAACATTTAAACAGAAAACAGGACAATAAGAATTATTGACTTTCACATTAGCATGTGGACTGTAGATGTGACCGAAAGAGGTGAAACGGCACCGGAAAAAGAATATACAAAAATGACTACATGTGATACAAAACAAACAGAAATTATGGAACGGCTGTAATCATTCAAGAGACAGGTGCTCATTGATGCCGTAGAGTATTAACTCCATTAGAGATGTTTGATTTAAGTTGTCCTACATCTAAAGAGAATGACAGACATTTCTGGATGGGTTACCACCATCTGAACTTATTATTCACTCGTCATGGCACTTGATTGATTGGCTTGTAATTTTGGTGTTTCTATGGTGAAAAATATATTGTGTAATATGACCTTGTCACTAGAGGTGAGGAAAAGAGTTTTGCACTGCAGTGCTATATAACTCATATAAGTAAAGTAACCTATAGCATTTGTAATGCAATCCCTCGCAGTCTTTACTTCCTGGATTAATCCAGTACCTATTTAAGGCTGGGTCAACCCGGGAGCCGTTGCGATCTGAAAAACATTTTCACCTCAACTGGGGAATGAACACAGGATCACTCATATGCGAAGCCAGTGCGCTAACCACTGCCCTAACGCAGTTCCCTTTATATAACTAATATAAAAAAAAAAAGTAAAGTAACCCATAGCATTTATTGATGCCGTAGGGGTGTGAGATGTTAGCGATCTCACATTTCACAGGCTCTGCAAATGAGGGCGGTAGCCATCTCCTCTCCCTCGCAGTCTTTACTTCCCGGATTAATCCGGTACCCATTTAAGGCTGGGTCGACCTGGGAGCCGTTGCAATCTGAAAACATTTCCGCCTCAGCTGGGGAATGAACCCAGAACCACTAATATGCGAAGCCAGTGCGCTAACCACTGCGCTAACTCATATATTAACTCATATATTAACATATATATGCAAGTCTCGGATAATAAACAAACAGAAAAGTTGGAAATTAGAGTAGAGGTGTGGTTCTACAGAAGAATGCTGAGAATACCATGGACTGCAAAATACAGATCCAAGTGGAAGTAGACTATATAAGTGTTTCTGACAATTTATACTAGTAGGGTAGCCGAGGGTAAAGATGCGCTGGGGGCAAAGATTCGCAGTCGTTTTTTTCCGGAACTATGGGTTTTTCCCGCAAACCACGTGGCCACGCCGGACGCTAACATCCGTTTCTGTCGCACAACGAATTTTCATCGGTCACGGGCAGGTCATTTTTGAGCTATGGGGTAAATTCATTTTTTAACGTTCTCGATCTAACTTTTTTTCCACTTCTCACTCTTTGTCCTCTGTTATCATTACTGTCATGTTATTTTACATGTCTGAACTGAAAACTATATTGTATTGTTAAGTTATTAAGCATGTTACATTGTCAAGATAATTTTTGTTATCATGATATTTTATAAAAATTGTGAACAGTGTGATTTTGGGGTAACGCCGCGCACACTGACGGGGCAAACATGCGCTGCTAACTGACTGCGCATGTTTGCCCCAGTCACTTCCCCCTCATGTTGCCAAATATTTAAACCAATATTTTATTGTCACGTTATGTTTCTTTTTAGGAATTACAAACGGAAAATTGAGAAAATGATGCCACTGACTGAAAATGAAGCAGTCGCTGCTATAGATGCACAATCCCTTCCGATCACAGATGCACAATCTCCACGGGTCATAGTTGTACGGTCTCCGCCGATAATAGATGCACGTTCTCCGCTATTCATAGTTACACGATCCCTGTCGGTTATAGCTGCACAATCTTCACGGGTCATAGTTGTACGACCTCCGCAGATAATAGATGCACGACCTCCGCCGATGCACGATCCCCGATATACATAAATGCACGATCTCAGCTATTCATAAATGCAAGTTCCCGGCTAGTCATAGATGCACGTTCTCCGCTATTCATAGAAGCACGTTCTCCGCTATTCATAGATGCACGTTCTCCGCTATTCATAGATGCACGTTCTCCGCCGGTCATAGATGCACGATTTCCGCCGGACATAATTGCAATATCTCCGCCGGTCATAATTGCACTATCTCTTCCAGTCATAGTTACACGATCTCCGCTATTCATAGATGCACGATTTCCTCTATTCATAGATGCACGATTTCCTCTATTCATAGATGCACGATTTCCTCTATTCATAGATGCACGATTTCCTCTATTCATAGATGCACGATTTCCTCTATTCATAGATGCACGATTTCCTCTATTCATAGATGCACGATTTCCTCTATTCATAGATGCACGATTTCCTCTATTCATAGATGCACGATTTCCTCTATTCATAGATGCACGATTTCCTCTATTCATAGATGCACGATTTCCTCTATTCATAGATGCACGTTCTTCGCTATTCATAGATGCACGATTTCCTCTATTCATAGATGCACGATTTCCTCTATTCATAGATGCACGATTTCCTCTATTCATAGATGCACGTTCTTCGCTATTCATAGATGCACTATCTCCTCTATTCATAGATGCACGATTTCCGCCGGACATAATCGCAATATCTCCGCCGGTCATAATTGCGCTATCTCCGCCGGTCATAACTGCACTATCTCTGCCAGTCATAGTTACACGTTCTCCGCTTTTCATAGATGCACGATTTCCTCTATTCATAGATGCACGATCTCCGCCAGTCATAGATGCACGTTCTCCGCCAGTCATAGATATACGTTCTCCGCCAGTCATAGATGCACAATCTCCGCCAGTCATAGATGCACAATCTCCGCCAGTCATAGATGCACAATCTCCGCCAGTCATAGATGCACAATCTCCGCCAGTAATAGATGCACAATCTCCGCTATTCATAGATGCACAATCTCCTCCAGTCATAGATGCATAATTGCCGCCGGTCATAGTTGCACGATCTCTGCCTGTCATAGTTGTACGATCTCCGCTGATCATAGATGCACGACCTCCGCTATTCATAGATAGTTGAAATTATAGTCAAACGCTTTATAGAGCACTCCAACACGTTGTTATAGTTTTAAACGGATCTAAGCACCCATTCTCTGTATTAAATTTTGTTTTTCATATTTCCTTTTTTTTCATTTTTTTTTCGTAGTAAAGTTACATAAAGATACATATGCCTAGTCTTTGTGCTCTATTATCTTCCCACACTATGACTGGCTATGCTAAGATAGGAAGTGATGTTGTTATTTTGCTGGTTTTGTCAATTTTTCCATGATTTTGTAATTGTTTTTGCCTGCGCGTGTTTGCCCCAGAAATTGGGGCAAAGGTGGGATTATACTCATGTTCATAAAATCTCATTCTACGGACTAAACGTAATTGTATTTTGTAAATACCCTGACGATTGTTAGATGGATGGATAAGCTACACACTGCTGCTAGTTTGGTCTCTCATAGTTAAGTCTATTTGTCAGAATACTGAAAAAAGTGAAAAACGCGCATCATTGCCCCCGGCTACCCTACTCCTTAAATAATAATAGGTCAATGACATACTGTCAGTTGCATAGGCTCATTCATTGAAAGAGAGCAGGACCTTAAATATCTTGGGATAATCTTTGATAGATGTCTCTCATTCAACAAACAAGTCACAAATATAATTCGAAAGGCAAAAAGACATATCAGTCTTATCAAGGTTATGGCGACCTTCGACATGCAGCAATGGGTACTGTTTCTGCTTCTGCAAGTGGTATCTGTCATAGATTATGGCCTCGGCCTACTAACACTGTCCCAGACACAAGTCAATAGATTGGAAAAAGTCTAAAATGAATAAATGAGAGCGGTACTGGAGTGTACTAGAGATACACCCATCTCTGCTATGAGATTTCTGCTTGATTTCCACAGTATTAGAGTGCGACATTAGATAGCACAAGTTAGGTCATACCTTAAAGTGACAGAATACAACCACCACCCATTACAAAAACGTCTAGATGAGTCAAAGGGAAACCAAATCAAGTGTGGCAGATCATAGATGGCAGAGGCTGAAGACACACTGTGAAGAGTACGTGAATGTGAAGAAATAGGAAAAGGCAGTGAATGGGTGGAGGTAGACACTGAGAAGAAATCACTGCCTAATGTAACAATGCAATTAGATAAAGCGTGTCGAAAGTGGATGGGTGTCAGGATACAGTGCAACTACACTCAAAACCACAAGTCATACAGGTAATTATATACACAGTTGGCTCCGTTAACAGAAACACAAGTAAAAGCAGGTGGGGTTTTGTTGCCTACAGAAATGGCGAGAAGTTGGTTGAGAAATCTTCGGCATATTCCACTGTCACATCGAACATGAGGATGGAGATAGAGGGAGTAACAGCAGCACCTAATTGGTTGATAACCGATACATCAACCACTCGGTAATACTCACAGACTCTCAAAGCATGCTGCGTCAGATAGAAAAGTTCATGCTAAGTAAAGAATGGTGGGACTTATTGAACAACTCAATTGTCCAGAACATTACATGGATATTCTGTCCTGATCATGCTAGGGTCAGAGGAAACAAGAGAGCTGACATATTGGCAAGCAATTCGGCGATAGATGGCACATTCATGAGAAGAGATAAAGTAAACTTAATGAAGGCAATAATTAATTCATTTCAAGATAAAGATGATGTCAATGAGGCTGAGAACATACACATACAGAGAATGTTAGAAATGGGAGTATCTAGAGGTGAGGGAAGGAAAAGTTAATTTATTGGAAAGTCCCGAAGATCACACAATCAACACCTGACTGGGACTCTGAGTCTACATACACTGGGATGGCTGCTGAAACAGAGGGTGGAGCACTTATGGGAATGCCACGTGTGCTGTGAAGCCAGTTTCTAATCAAGAATCAAGTGTATCTGAAAACTGGAGAAACCATGCTGTAACAGATGGCTAACATCAGACAGCCAAGAAGGCAACAGGACAAATTTATTATAAAGTTCCCTACACAGGCATTAATTCCTTTGTCTCTTGAGACTGACATGATGTCAATAAAATAGATATTCCCACTGATACAGTACCTCATACATTGGATATTTCTATCTTTATTTTATTCAAAAGAAGATTGTCATACTTATTAACATTTTGTTCCTGATGCGTCTGTTGTTACCCCTCTTTCAAACAAGAGGGAAAATACCAGTGCACTATACACATAACTCAGAAACAGTTGTTAAAGACAAGATTTATTATCAGTCAGAACTTCATAGTACAAGAACAGATAGATCAAAATCAAAGCAAGAACAGTTAATGAAATACATTCACTGAAATATACAAAGATTCACCCAATACCAAAATGATGGCCTTCATATTTCAAAGCTAGTACTCTCTGTCTCAAAACTAAAATTTACAATTATGAAGACACATGCACTAACAGAAAATAATTGATTTTGAAAGAAATGTAAAGCAGATACTACTAGTACATAAAAATATAATAGGATAATTAATTTTCTCTTCAAATAATCAAACTGTCAGGAACTGATCTTACCTAATTTTTCAGGCTTGGCCATGTTTACAATATGTTCATCTGTTTATTTTTCAGCACATAGTACATCCAAAATTATTTTATTTTCATTTCAAATTGTACTTAGATCTTCCTTGTGTGAGCACACAAGATCTGGCTCATAACTTTATTTACAAAGTGGATTTTATTAGAGATCCACAGGGATTATCACCATAAGCTATCGAGTTAAGTGCTATGAATGGTACTCTCGGCAGGCGACGTGCCACTTTTTTTGCGAGAGACAAGAGTACATACCCAAGTATAATAAAGTAAATTCTCAAAACTTTTCAACTTTTTAAATAAATTGTATGTTGCAAATCAGAAGTATGGTTACAGACACTATATGCAGAAGCAAAATTAAAATATGACACATTAGTTTTGGATTTTCAAATCTTTTTTTTTTGACAAAGCATTGAACTAAAGTTTAGCCATGTTTCTCATACAATTATGCATACTTGTCAACTTGTTTATTTTTATGCATTTTGTACAGGATATATTCACATTGCATTGAATAGGCATGTGCAACCCTTAGTATTTACCATTAGTAAAGTACTCTGTAAACAGAAATTTGGTCAAAATACAGAATTTTTGTGTTTATTTTACCACCGATGTTAGGACAACAGACAGAAATAAAAGTCACACACATTACCTTACTCCAGACTAAATCCAGCTAAAGTCTAGTAGGACCAACGCCAAAGTTGGAAACTCAATGCAGACACATAAAGAAGGATTCAGACTTTTGAATACAAGATCCGCCGAAGACTGATGTGTTGGGCCATTGGCGCAAATAAAACGGCAACACAACGCATTTCCATTCTCTGGACTACATCCAACTAGAAATCTTGTAGGACCATTGTCCTGTTACAAGAGAAATCCAGTGGGAATTTGAGAATGAACGCTGAAGAAGAAGAAGAATACAAGCGACACAGAGGTTTGTTAAGAAATAGTATGTACAGTACTATCTATCTATTCGCTAAACCCTTTGTTGCCTTTCAGCGTCAGGGTAGAAGAGTTTTCTGGAGATGGCCCTCATGTGTGCTGAGTATATTGTGGAATTCGTCGCCTCTTTTATTTCTGTGGTCCATCATTTTCGTGATTGACCTCTAGGTCTGTCTTCACATTATCTGTGTAGCATAAATTGCTGTCTGATGGTAGTCTGCTATGTGCAAACCATTTGATCTGTTGTCTCTTAATATATTCCATGATTGGAGAGGTGCTGGTTCTTTGTCTAATGTTCTCATTCCTCACTCTATCTCTAAGCTATATTCCTAGGATTCTATATAAGAATACTATTTGTCACAATTTTACATTTCTCTTGTGCTGTCATTGTACAATACAGGACAAATATATTCATCTAGGAGTAAATAAACTGCTACCAATGTCAAACATGGTCTTTAACAGTCTCGCAGCATGACGTGAAATGAAGTATCTGAGAAAAGCTGCAATAGTTACGAAACTAGATAAAATAAATGAAATTAGGAAATAAGTAGGTTCAATATCATGTACTGATTTAGGGGTACAAAGGGTCTCACATTGCTCTCATGCAAATCCAGGGTTATCAGACAACCAAGATCCTAAAAGTTCCTCCTCGTGGTGTACCCTGGAAACAGAAATACAGCGGCTCTTATTGTATTCCTGGCTAATACTTTTAGGCTTGTGTTCGTTGATGTGGTAGATTGAATGAAAAATGCCTGCAGAGAGACAGGGAATACCTTAGACACCTCTACACCATCACATCCAACATATTCAAGGCATCTGTGCTTTCCGATCTGGCCGGCTAAATAATCCGAAATATTGGAGGGGCGACCAATGCCAAGGTCCTTAACATACAGAGTACACAATCACCTACCATCAGAAAAAACAGATGATAAAGTCAATAAGGAAGCCACAAACACCAACACAAGATGACTATCACATTATGAACAGATCAGAACAAGTTATAATTCTACGTCTCAGAACAGGACACAACCGACTCCGCAGTCACATGTATATAAAGTTCAAGATTGGCAACACGGCCATGTGTACATGTGGACAGGCAGCACAGAGTGCCAAACATATACTTCAAGAGTGTTCTGAGCATGAAACGCTGAGGCAGACATATTGGCCAGAGGAAACAACACTGGAATCAAAGCTCTATGGGACACTGTATGAACTACAAAAGACAGTGAGTTTTATTAAGGAGACAGAATTACAGATATAGACATGTTTCAAGTGAACGAAAGAAGAAGAAGAAGAATACAGAGTACACCACATGTAAAAGTTAACAAGCTAGAGGGCAGTGCAGTGTTCATGAATCAAATTCAGTAGCAACATAGCCACAACGACTCAGCACGAAACCGACTAGCGAAAGTGCTGTTCATGTTTGAGAAAACACAGAAGCAGGCATGTCCCATCACAATTGACCCCATTCAAAGTAGGAGTCATGACTCAGGTATTGGATACACCAACTCGATCATGCACTCCTGGGTATGGAAGAAAGCTTTGAATACAGCTCCCCATTTTACACAACAGGACAAGCATTGAACACATGTTGGGGAGCGTATTGTTCATATGTCTGACCGAAGCAGTGTTGAAACGAAATCTGGACACTGGGGGCAACGTAGTCGGGGGCGCAAGTCTTTAACGACATTGCAAACCAAGCCCAACTCGACTGTAGGCCGTTACTCAACATGACTTATACAGAGAGAATTGGGTTCAGTACCTAAGGGCCCACTGCAAAGCCCCTCGCCCAAGATTCGTATTCTACCTGTCTCTGGGTAATATACGCAATGGTGAAGAGTCAAAATACACAGACCACGCCTGATGATGGATGGGAAGGCCATCTGAAGCGGGCGAGGTGAGTGCATGACAAATGCACAGGTCAAACTCCAGACTCCCGAGATGTTTGGCAAAGCAGCTCCTCATCTAGGAAGATGTATCAACCCTAGTCTAATTCGCCCAAAACGGCTCATACACAAGAAATTAGGAATGGGACCTAGGGACACAAAGGGTGGTAATGGAATGGTCTTCGTACACGAGGAACAGCTCGCTGGCTGCGAAGCGCCTCATTAGAGGATAGACAAACAATGGGTGATCCAAGTAAAGTATCAGCTCGCCGAGTCTCGTCCCATCTTATGTACCCCCACTGAGTAAAAGGCTCCTGCAATAGGCATTGCACCAAGCCGAAAGGTGAAGCCTCCTGGGTATAGGTATATTCAGATAAGCTCGTGAAATTCCTGGGGTTCTAAAACAAACAAATAACAAACAAGTACTGAGTATATTGAAAAATAGCAAGTAAAATTGTTCGACTACCATATGAGAATGAACCTAAATCAAATACCAATAAGAGTGTATAACAAAAGAATATACAAATATAGAACCAAAGCAAGCAAACAGTGAATAGAAAGAAAACATCAAAATAACCTTGAACAAACATGAAATGAGCTAAACGAAACCATGGTGACACATTTGGCCTTAGAAAGACATTCTACGCTGATGGTAAGTGTGGATACAATCAACTATATTTCAACTTGGGAAACACAATAGTAGATAAGCAAACATGCATGTTATTAATAACCACATTTGGCTGTGGTGAAACAGCATAAATTTGTTTGGTTTGGGCATGTAACGAGACATAAAACTTTCTAAAACTATTTTGCAAGGAACAGTCGAGGGAGAAAGGAGAAGAGATGATGAAAAAATCCTGGATTGATAACATCAAAGAATGATCTCTGCATGATTTTTCTATGCTCGTCTAAATGGCTGAGGATAGAGGTATTTGGAGGGCTTTTTGTGATTATGTCTCCAGTGTGGCACCCCTATGACCCTAACGGGTTATGGATCATTATTATTATTATTAAAGAGGCACCTTTAATATGATTTCTTTATTGAATAATTGTCTGGCTCTGTGGTGGAGAAGTACAGAGCGCATTTCAGATGACCACTGTACAAGATTCAATCCCCACAGCAGGAAATTGTGCATCTGAACCACTCAGAAAGCAATAGCAACTTGCTGTATATATTTATATTGCCTAGAAAATCACTATAGCCAAAAAATGCTGAATTGATTGTTACATCCTGAATATTACATGTTACCAACATATCCAATTATTATAATTTGCAAATATTTTTATCCATTCGATAAAATTGTTTACAATTTTGTCTCATGGCTACTTACGACTTTTTATTGTTGTACATGTTTTCATCTCAACAACTGACAGATATGATATACCGGGGTATGTAACACTTATTACTTTCTTAAGTCTAGAAATTACATAATATTAAGACCATTCAGTATAGTTTCTTATCTCTCAAAGTATTTTTAAAGAATATGTGTACTGTATAAATATCTACAATGGTCATTTGCTTTAAGTCAATGAATTTTAGCAGCCAAATTACAAATGAAATTTCTTTATCACCTTCCACTACATGCAGAAAATAGTTCCTCAACAAACCTCTTTCAATTTTTAATATCCTTAAGTTATTGCTTTCAGCTTTTTTCATGTCGTATTCATCCTTTTTAAAATTTTAAATAATTAGTCAAAACAATTATGCATGGAGGCATGAGATACAAATTGAAAATAAGTCTTTTTTCTTTCAAAGAAATGAGGCAAATGGAGAATATTCTTCTCCTTCTTCTTCAACATTGTCATTCTCAAACTCCCGTTGGATTTCCCTTATAGCAGGATTATAACAGCGTTAAGGATTATAACCTTATAGCATGGTCCTACTAGATTTCCAGCAGGATGTAGTGCAGAGAATGGAAATGCATTGTGTCATCATTTTATTTGCACCAATGGCGTGACACATCTGTTTTCAGCGGGAAATATGGAATATGACTGCAAGATATTCTTTGACCAACAGTACACAAGGGGTTATGTGGTTAACATCATGCCATGAGATGTAGCTGATTACATATATTTACAATAGCATCGTTTTTTCATTTTCCATTTTATGAATCAGATGACCTCATCTCAACTCATACAATGAATGGCAAAAAGTCATAACAAAATACTAAATTTGACTAAGACCAGTGATCAAGTAATTTGATCACACCTCTCAACAGCAAATCTCTGACAAAAGCCTGAATGTTGTTATCCCTGATTGTTTAATATAATGGTTAGTGGACACCTCCTTGCTCTTTTATTCTAGATTTTACTTTCTCAATATTTTATCTCATATTTTTATATCATAGTATGGACAAATCAGGATAGCAAGTGCAATTTCTATCAAGAATGGGCTAATCTTAACAAAACTTTGCTAATAAATATCATGTCATATCAAGTGCTATCTTCACATCAGACAATAACTGCTAGTGTATATTTCCACATTTATTTGTAAATTCATAAATTTAATCAACAAACTCTATATTAGTTTGTTTGTTTTACACCATTATTCTTTAATATATAATAATGAATAACAAACACAGCTTTAACAATGTGTCTATTTCTACAATCTCTTAACTTTAGAACGACAAATAAAAATTATGTAAATTCCCCGCGGCAGCCGGATTATTTTTTTCACAATTTCTTTTTTAATTTTTTTTTTAGAGTGTTTGGAAAACACAATAATTGTTTTGTTTTTAGAGATTTTTAAAGACATTTTTAAAATGGAAATAAAGAAATGAATACTCAATCTAATGATGTAAGTTTTGTTGGTGTGTGTATAATATGTGAAAAGGTGGTGAATATTAAAAAAGAAAATAAAATAGGGAAAAAAACAAAAACTGACCTATCTATACTTGTCCGATGTGCGACATCCCTTATAAAATTATGCTACATATCTTGGCCTATTGCATTTATAATGATTTTTCTTAACCAAACTAACATGCTCATATTATTGCCTGTGAAATTAAATAAAACATAATATAATATAAAACACAATATAAAATAAAACGAAGATGTCCCTAACCTTGTCGATTCATTTGTCTAGGTCTTATAGATAGTAGTCCAACGTCAATATATTCCATATATTAAGCCTATTCTTTCTGATGTCATTTGATAAAGAAACTAATGTGTTCATAATATCTTCTTTGAAAACAAACATAATTCCCAAGAATTACTCATCATCAAATCACAAAACAAAGAATTTCACTGAAAATGACTTCCATGTCAACTTAATTTCAAATGATTAAAAAATAAACTACAGCTCTGATATTCTGTCTCCTTTCAAATTAAATGTAGGAAAAGCTATTAATAACTGCTTGTATAAATTTCCACATTTTTATCAGTAAATTCATAAATCTAATACACAAACTCTTTATTAGTATGTTTTACACCATTATTCTTTCATTTATAATAATGAATAACAAACACAGTTTTAACAGTGTCTATTTTTACAATCTCTTAATTAAAGCTATTGGTGTACTTTAAAAGATACTTCATTTTAATGTATATTTAATCATTCTTTTCTTTATTTGATTTTAATGTTTCATATATCCCATGCTTTATTATAATCTTTCTAAGCAAAAATAATTATAAAATGAAGTATTATTTATATAAACACAGAAATGTCACAATCAGTTTATCACGAACTACTTAACAAATCTGATAAAAAATAAATGTATGTAACTGTGTAAAGCCTCTAAAAAATCTTAATGTTTTCAATATGTCCGTCTTTAATATATTTGAAACTTCTTAGTGTTTGTGTTCAATGTTGTCTTTTTAATACTTATTAACAACCTCTAACAAGTTTCTGCTTTACTAGAGCTGCATAAAATCAAACACACCATACAACATTACTTGTAGTCAATGTAGCAGTAAACAATGCTCATTTCATTCAAGTTGAAAATGAGATTCTATTTTCAGATCATAAAAGCTTAGCTGGAAGATCACAAGAAAGACAACAATAGGTATTATAAATGTTACTGTTAAAAACTAAGATTTAGAAAGCAGTAAGACAATTAACTGAAGTTTTGTATGAAACATAAAGTAAGACAACATGTTTTCAAAAGGATACAAACCACACTTCTGTAAATATGTCCACAATTATTTTACCCTAAAATACTGACATATATATACACAAATATATATACACACAAATACATACACAGAAACACAACTAGACAATAATGCTGTAAAGAAAACTAGAGGTTTTTACAATCTAATCATCTGTTTTCTAGCGTTTTCTTAAACTCCTGCTGGATTTCTCTTGGAGCAGAACAATGGTCCTAGTACATTTCCAGCAGGAAGTAGTCTAGAGAGTAGAGATGTGTTGTGTCACCATTTTATTTGTGCCAATGGTACAACACATCCACCTTTTTAACCTCCGTTGATCTGGTCTTGTTGAAGCCATGCAGTAGTATCAAAAGTGGCTTACATTGATTCAACCAAATACCGCTTGTTGCAAGCTTTTATATGATTGGGTGTCTGCATATACAATGGTAGAACAAGCCTTTTACATACATAGACCCTCTCTGACTAGGAGGATTCCTCTCAGAGCATTGCATACAGCTGATTTAAAGTCTTCTGGATATGAAAGAAATCTGGGAAAACTTCCCATTGCACATACAAAATAAGAGCTTCGTGGCTCTATTTCTGGGGGCTGAAATAACTAACACCCTTCATTGATAAATTTCAGGATTGCAAGCAACTTATCACACTATAATTACAATTTTGTGATATAAAACTCAATAATATTGCTTATGGTAAAATCAGACTAACCAAAATTAAAGAAGAAACAACACCAGAGATCTGAATTGATGAAGTTTGATGCATTGGAAGGAAAAACATATATAAACAAGCAAAGACTTCCACAACATACTGTAGAAGAACAACTGCTAAGGTTTCAACCTATGTTAAGATTTCTCAACAATACAGAAAATTATGTATTACTCGAATGAAAATTAAATATGGCTAATTGGTGTAATTATGGAGTAATATTTGTTCAAATCCCATTATAATAACTTGGTCGAGACTTATGAAATAGAAATTTGCTATATAGCACAAACAATAAAGAATAAATAAAATTAGAGATTTTGAAGTGTTGTTATATAGGAAAATTTACAGAAGGATATTATTATAAAGGGTCTTATTGTATAAATATTTAACTTTCAGTGACTCTTTTGCTCACTGACTTCAGTGCTAATTACAAGGAAGTGTTGATGGTGCTTCTTTTTTAATCTAGGTGATAAACATCAAGCACACATCCAAACATATGAGAGGCACATTAACACAGAGCCAAAAAACTTAAATGTCACTGAACATATATACATTTCTAGGAATGAATAAACATGTTTACAAATTATAATGTCTTATCTAGTAGGTGAACTAATAGTGTTCTAATGTAGAAAAACAAAACAAAAATCAAATGAATTTCTGAAACTGTTGTAGTCTATGAAATTCAAGGTTATTGTTTAGTTAGTCTATATACTTACATATAAAGTTGAGTTTAGTCCAGAAAAAAAAAGGTTTTTAATTACGGACATTAGCTTATGCCTAAATGCTATTGTGCATTTCAAAATGCTTGCAGGAAAACTCCATTTCATATCTCAATGACCTATGATTGGAATATTTGATTCAGTGATTCAAACTGTTGCAGATTAGCTGGATAATCTTGCATGTAGACTGTACCTAGCTCATCCTAGATGTTCTATATGTGACATATATATGGAGCTAAGGCACGCCAATCAATGGTCATAATGTTCTGCTGCTGTAGATATTGCTGCATAATGTGTGCACATGCATTATCTTGCTGCAGAAGCTGTAAATCTGAATGATTTGTGAATGCTGGAGGAACCAATGTATCCAGAACATCATCTTGGTATGTCAAAGCATTAACGTTTCCACAGAAAACATAAAGATCTAAGCGATGATGAAAACTGAATCCTCCCCAAATATGGATGATGCAACTACCAAATTGATTGTGTTGACAAATGCAACAATCTGCAAAGTGTTCTCCAAAATGCAATCAAATCCACATATGTCCATCAGCAAAGGATATGTTGAGTTTGCTCTTGAGAATAAGACAGCATTCCAGTCCATTTGACATGTGACTATGCCCAAGGATCTGTTGATGTCTCTGTGTTAGGTTTGGCCCAACATAAGGTCGTCTTGCAGTAAATCCTATCAATCCAAGTCATCATATGACTCATTTGAGAGACTTGCCAATGCCTAACCACAACTGCTCATGCTGTTTGACTTGCTGGAAGTCAACAATTCCTTAATAAGTGACTCAGTACAATACATCCTGCGCTGTAGTTGACTACTTATCCCTTGGTTGACTACTCCGAAGTCTATCCTGGCCATTGCCAGTGGTTTGGTAACATTCATGGAGACGTACAATAGTGATGTGATGGCAATTCATCATTTTGGCAATGGTCTTCAAGCTCATTTCTGCCAATATCATATCAATGACTCAATGGCGGTCATTTTCAAATAATCATGGCATTCCAGGCACATGTAATAGATGTTTTGTCTTAACAGCATTTTTATACCAAGTACGTATATTGACGTGGTGCCTAACTATTTTCAGGCTCATAACCGTTAGGAGTGGTGTCTGCATGTGCAACTTTAACTGTTTTCATGTATTTTATACACAATACTGGGGGTTGCACCAAGCATGTTCCATCCCTGCAAAAATGTGTTATACCTCACTACAAACACATGGAAAACCAATTCCCATACTTTTTGCCCCCACCTTCTTGGTATCAGCATTTGTAATAGTGGTGCATTTTTAACATGTTTCAGTATATGTATGTGCGTGTATATATGATTATGTATCATATATACAAAGTTAGTCATTTATATATATATAAATTGGTAGCGTATCCTATTCAGGATGTAGTCATCAACCCAGCATTTTTGGGCTGTAGTTGTTTTGTATATATAACTAATAATATGATTGTGTCTACCCAGTATAAAAAATCTCATCAGCTTTACCAATTCAATTCCAATTAAATTTGGCATATAGGCTAGATAAAATCTCCCCCGTGGCCGATATGAGAAATCTTTAAAGTTGATAATTACTTTCCAAAATCCCATATTCATCGAGTATTGATATAATAATCTTCCAGTGACAGTATACACTCTTGACAATAAACCTTCATATGTTACTGCCTCATTGAATGGATATGATTAGCTAACCTTTTAACTCTGTACATTCGGCTCTGTGGCGGAGGTACAGTCTGTGACAGCCAATAGAACAGTACAAAAAATGCTGGGTTGATAGCCACGTCCTGAATGGGATATGCTACCAATTACAATTTTTTACCTCTCTACAGAGATCAAACAAATAAATGTGGGATTAGACCTGGAAATAATATCAATGTTTACTCAGTGTTAACAAGTTCACTGTTCTTTTTTGCCTTTTGCTAATGTTGTATATATATATATATTTGTCTATGAACAAATCGTACAATATTGTTTATATCAGCCTTTCTATTTAACTATTCTTAAAATCATATCTATCGATCATCAAATTGTCCAGTAAATGTTGTTGCCACTATGTTTAGACAATATATTAGTCACATGACATACATGAGAGTATGCACCATTTATAAAACTACAATCATAGCTGTCAACTTTATATGTCCATAAATCCGCTTTTTTAAACAATTTATTTCTGTATTTCAATTAAAAAAACGTCCATGTTGAGACCCCCCCCCCCCAAACTAATTTATGGGGGATGGGGGGCTTCATCAAAACAATCTATATGTGCAAAATGTCCACATTAGTCGTAATTACTGAAGATGTAACACCAAATGACCTTTTTTAAACTAAAACAAAATCCCTCCCCCCAAATGTTGTTTTGTGGGGGAAATTTTGTTTAGGCCAGAAATTCTTATCAACAAGGAAAATCCGTACCAGTTGACACCTATATACACATGTTTACGTTGTCTTTTGTATGTCTGGAATAGCTCACTTTGTACAAATATGAAGTATAGTAGACACTGCAAAGGGACTGTGGATGTTTCATCCTTGAGATAATGGCTTTTTTTGGAGGGGGGGGGGGAATAAGACATTGCAACAAATTATTACGCCTTCTTTAAAATCTTACCTTGGCAACGTCAGACATTACTTCTAGTATATATATATATATATAAAATGGAATCCCTCTATAGCACATCCTTGTGTCACAAATTTTGCTATTAAACTATATTTTTCAAAATCCCCAAATATATTAATTTTGTATTGTTTATATAGTGATGTTCTGTTATTACATATACATATATTTTAATTTTATATCATCATCTAGTGCCATATACGTAAAGAAGGTTGGCTGCAACAGACCTCCAACATCCCATCTCTTGTTTTGGTAGTGCACTCTGTTAAAATGTAATCTGTCAATCTTGTGATGTTACTCTCTCACTTGTATCTCTACCTCATCTCCCTTCAACTTTACTCTCAAGTAAGGTCTTCAACAAGGTGTCATGTCTTTTAATGTGTCCCAAATATTTTATTTGCCTGATCTTTATTTCCTTTAATAATTCTTTCTTCATATTAAGTGTTGCTAGAACCTCTTTGTTTTCTTCCTTTTCCATAATGTTCCGAACTGCGAAAGGCTTATTATGACCTTCAATTTTTATCAAACCTTGGTAAAAATGGACCTACTTCTGATTCAGATATTGATCATAGACAATTTTAAAATGGAATTCTAGAGAACGTGAATGAATCAGAAGTTGATGGGATAGTAGTTCAGTAGTAGGTCTAGTTGAAATTAGCTGCGATCTGTAGTGTAGGCCTAATTGATGATGTGCGCATTTCTCTTCCCCCCCCCCGCCATCATTGACCTAGTAATGATTGAGAATTGTCAACACAGCTGATCTATGTCAATATTGATCAATTTCACTAGAAATCTGGTCCTGCAAATGACATTCATCCAGATTACTCTGCTTTGATCATGACTAGAACTATCTTTCCCTATTTCTACGTGATTCATTCATGTGCAGAGCTAACCAGTGTTGTGTATGCCTGTATCAAAATTTTTAAGAAGAACAAAATAATTTTTTTTAGAAACCTGTTTCACCAGATATTTAGGGCTTTCTTTGTGAACTATGCCTATATTTTTTTAGAGTAGTTAACAGCTACAGAATGATGTTGTCATTCTGTAAAGGAGACTGCCTTGCAGCCTTTATTAGAGTATTTATCAGCAAACTATTTGACATAAGTAAAATCAAGCTGACAAAAACCTGGTACACATGGTTTTTCTTTCGCATGTTACATGATAAATGAACTTGTCTTACATGACATTCACAAACATATGTTCACAGATCAGCAGTACCTGTTCTATTTATTTGTTAATTGGACTATATAAAATTTAATTGTAAATTGTATTTTTTTTAAATTAATTTTCTTGCACAATCACCTCTTATTTTTGCAGAGGATTTTCCCTTGCCCTAGGCATGAAGTCCAGAGTTTTTCCTGATCGACTAGAATTGAAAGGGTTAATAGAGAATAGATGTAGAATTTTATAATTCTCATTTTTAACTTTATAATTTATTTAGAAGTTACTATTTTTCTCATGTCATTGAAGGTATATTTAGCAATTCCTATTCTCCTTTTTACTTCTGTTTCACATCTGCCATCATTTGTGATTATGTGTCCAAGATATTGATAATGTTCTACTTGTTGTAATTTCCATGTATTTTTATGTTTAGCACTTTTTCTGTGACTGCTGATTATCATGGTTTTTGTTTTTTGGATGTTTATATCTAGTCCATATTCATTACTTGATTTATCTACTTTATCTATTAGTCTTTGTAGTTCATGTTCACTTTCTGCTAAAGAACAGTGTCATCTGCATATCTCAGGTTGTTTATTATTTTGCCACTGGTCTTGGGTCCTGCATTCCTTCTATATGTTTAAAGATATTCTCTGTGTAGATATTAAATAGGCTGGGTGATAAAATACATCCTTATCTTACCCCTCTTCTATTTCCATATATGGCAAGTAGCTGTTTTCACACCTTATTGATGCAGTCTGTTCCCAATATATATTTCAAATCAATCTTATGTCTTTTCCATCTATACCTATTTCTTGGAAGACATTTGATTAATTTTTCATGTTGGACTCTGTCAAAGGCCTTGTTGTAGTCTATGAAGCAAATATAGATACATTTTTGAACTTCTATGTATTTATCTATCAATAGTCGGATACTAAGTATGGCTTCTCTAGCTCCTTTGTTTTTCTTAAAACAGAATTGCTCTTCACCGATCTCAGTGTCTGTCTTGTTTTTAATTCTTTCATCTATTTTCTTGAGTAGTATTTTTGCTATATGACTCATCAAACTTATTGTTCTATATTCTGTACAGTCCATAGCCCTGGGCTTCTGTAGTGGTATGAATTTTGATGATTTCAGGTCTATAGGTATGTGACCTGTTTGATATATGTCAATGCAAAGTTCTGTGAGTTTCCACACCAAATTCATCTAGTTTTTATTATGTCTGCTGTTACGTTGTTGGAGCCTGTGACCTTTCCCCATTTTATTGCATTTTCTACTTCTGCTTTCAGTATTGTTAGTCCATCATTGTTGTGTATTGCAGGTTTTTTATTCCATTGGTCATAACAGTTCTGTTACATAATCTGCCCAACTTGTAAGTACCATTTTATCAAATATAATTTTGTCACTTTTATCTTTAATGCAGCCACACCCATTTATAATATTTTCCTTATTTATGATCTGTCTTATCTCCTTATGCAATTCTTTTGTCCTATATTTTACTGACATCTCTATTTCCCTGCATTTTGTTTCTAGCCATTGTTTTTTTCACTGTTCTGCACGTTATGTATCTCATCTATAAGTGAATATTTTGGGGTATTTTTTTAGCTTTCTTTATTTCTGGCATTTTCTCTAATATTTCATGTCATCCATGTTTGTTTGTTCTTGTTTTTTCTTATTGGTAAATTTTCATTTGATGTTTGAATACTTTTCCTCAGACTGTCTCATTTATTATCTATTTTCTTTTTCAAATTTCCCCTTCTGTATTGTTTCATGAATTCTATCATTAGATGTTCCTACCTATTCCTTACATGTACAAGGTATTTTTGTGGTATTCTGACACCGAGACCTAACTATGGAACAACACATTGTCATCAGCATATAACTAATCTATCCATCTTACATTAGTGAGAGTATTGAAAACATGAAGACACTAGAATGAGAATTCATGAACATATGTAAAACAGAATCTTTGCCCCGTCAGAAATGGCAAAGATACAAAGATGATACAAACTATTACAAAAAGTAGGGAGAATTGACAAACATGCAAAATAATTGATTTGCTGCTTATCTATACATAGTCATTCTATATGAAAATGAGAAACTATGTATAATTATGTAACTTTAATCTGAAAAAAAAGTATTAAAAAGTTAGTAATTTCCATTTTAAAGCTAATCATGTCTTTGTAATGTTGGATGATCATTATAATCATATATATTGGTCTCTCCCAGCTCTGGATCAGCTTCGGCGATTTCCTCATGACATCGCCTTTACTGAAGAATTATTCTGAATATGTTTTGAATGTTGAATTTTTCCCCACTAACTGTGTGGATCTTTATCCCAAATCACAAAGTTCCCAACTATTATAAATTCCCACAAAAAAACAAAGCCTGACAAAGTAATGTGCTTAAGAACTTAACACCACAACTTATGTTTCAGTTTAAACATTTAAAAACTCATGATAGCAATGATAACAGTGGGCAGAGAGTTGGAAGTTGGAAAAAAAATATTAGATCAGTGAAAAATATTTTTCCTCATTGCTGAAAATAGACAACCTTGAGTTATCAAACTTAGTTCTATCAAAGAATGGTATGTTGACATCTGATGTAGTCACATGTATTATCTGGAAAATCTGTATATTACCAACAAAAAACTGCGGCTGATTTTTGCCCCCCACCCACCCAAACCACAAACAAGAAAGCATGCACACACTCACGTGCACACACACACACACATATTAGCAAAGAGAAGCTATGGTGATAGGATTATCTGAAATGTGATCATTATTTTTTATGGCAAAAATATGACATAACCAAACTGGACTCTTGTCAGCAGTTTAAATATACCAAAGCTCTTCTAACAATATAACCAAGTTACACATAACCCAAGTACACCCTTTCTTATAATTCTTACTCCTTCTAACTATTTCCTATTCTTCTACTACCTGCATCTATACCTCCTCTTCATATGCTCACTTCCTGCCCATTTTTTTGTTCCCAGGGAATCATTTAGTACATGGTACTTATCTTCAAGCTGTCTTTCCTTCATAAATTGTAAACATATTCACTGAGAAATATCTAATTTGATTTTTTTTGCATCTTAACCGTTACATAGTAGAGCAATATTGTCTGAAAAGTCTAAGGCATATAACTGTTCGTAGAGTCCACTGAATTCTATTCCTCTCATTAGCTAATATTTTTCCACATGACCCAATCAAGTAAAAGCAAGAACTGGAAAGGATACAGAAGACAGTACAGGTGAATAACAAGACCTAAAAAATGCTAACCTTAAACCTAATTCTATTTTTACACCAAATTAACTCTACTGGGATTGATATTTATGATCTAACATGCTTTACACCAAACATGCCCACCAACTGAAACTACAGACTTTAGAAACCAGATTTGTGCTGTGACATAAATTAAAGGACTTTCCCTGCAGTGACATAATCTACATAAACTTATAAAGGACAAAAACAATGAAATTTGTGTTTCATCACTTCAGGGAACGGGATTGGAGGGGGGGGGGGGCTATTTCTATATTTCAAACTCTTTTATCCAAGTGAATGGGGTGTTATTACGAGGGGGAGTCAATAAGTAAGTCACAAATTGATGTTGGATGGCAGGAAAATGCAGTAGGTGGTTTCTAAAGCTGTTTATAGTTGATATCATCATAGAACTTTATGTTTATGTTCGCTAGATGGCGCTAGCTGTACCTTGCGCATGCGCAGCTCAAAAAACAAAATGGCTACTGTACTTACAGAGTGTACAATCAATGAACAACGTGCTGTTGTGCGTTTTTTATGGGCAAAAGGACTGCCTGCAAAAGACATTCATAAAGAAATGCTTCCTGTTTATGCTGACAATTGTTTGTCCCGTAAAGCGGTGCACAGCTGGGTAAAAAAATTTTCTCAAGGACGCTCTAAAATTGTTGACGAAATCCGATCTGGTCGTGCTGTTGAAATTGCAACAGACGCATCTGTGCAGCGGGTTGAGGAGATGATTCGAGGTGACAGACGAGTAACGATAGACGCTGTAGCAGCTGCAATAGGGTGCTCACATGGTTCAGCATACAGCATCATGCATGACCGATTGAAATTTAAGAAAGTGTATTCAAGGTGGGTGCCCAGACAATTGACGGACGAACACAAAATGAACCGATTAGGCTTGTCATTGGAGCATCTCTGTCAATACGCAAATGAAGGAGAAGACATGATGAACAGGATTATTACTGGGGACGAATCATGGGTGCATCACTACCAGCCTGAATCAAAGCGTGCTTCAATGCAATGGAAACATCCTTCTTCGCCTTGTGTCCAAAAATTCAAGGTTACACCATCAGCAGGGAAGGTTATGCTGACAGTGTTCTGGGATTGTCAAGGAGTGCTTTTAACCAATTTCAAAAAGAAAGGTGACAATGTGAATTCTGAATCATACTGTGAAGTTCTATCAGTGCTTCGGGATGCAATTCGAAGAAAACGTCCAGGGCTGCTGACTAGAGGAGTGCTACTCCTTCATGACAATGCTAGACCACATACGGCTCGATTAACTCAGGAGAAAATAAAAAATCTTGGTTGGAAAATTCTGGAACATCCTCCTTACAGCCCCGATTTAGCCCCTAGTGATTTTCACCTTTTTGGTCCACTAAAAACCCACCTTGGCAGGAAGCATTTTGCGACTGACGCAGAAGTTGAATGTGAAGTGAAAATGTGGCTTAAAAAGCAGAGCACGCAGTTCTACGCAGCAGGTTTGGGAGGACTCATAAAACGATGGGATAAATGCATCAATGTTGGTGGAAATTATGTTGAGAAGTAAAGGGATAATGTATGTGTAAAAATAAACAGTTTTCAGGTTTTTATCGTCTTCAGTTTTTTTCTAAAGAGCCATTTGTGACTTACTTATTGACTCCCCCTCGTATATTTATTATATAATACTAATAATATTTCATGTCACCTGAATATTGTTATTCAGGTGACATGAAAAAGTCTGAAAACCAGAGCATAAGACTTCTTTATGGATGTTCTGAACTCTTCATGATTCTCAGCAAGTTGACTCGCTGCAGTCAAGGAATGTTTAAAGAATATGTGACCTCTTGTTCATTGCCATCTTGGTTGAACCTTTTCAAATACTATCAACCATGCTTTTCATAACAAATGTTTCCATTCTGCTATATCTTTTTACATGGCCAAGAAACCTAAGCTTACTTGTTATATGCTATTTAGAAGCGAATCTCCTTCCACTTATTTGCAGCACTTTTTTAATCACCTTTTCCACTGTCTCTAGTATTCTTAATATTCTTCTGTAACCTCATTTAGAAAGTTTCTGTGCTACTTTATTAAATGTCCATGTTTCAGTCTTTAATATTGGTAATATGAATGTTCTAAATAGAAGTAATTAAGCTTATCTGCTAGTGCCTTGTCAAATTTATTTAAATGAGTCACCGCAACTTACACAAAAATAAAATTGTTTCCATTAGGTTTGAATAAAAACACACACAACTATTATGAACTTTACATCATTTCTGGGATCTTTTCATAAGACAACACTAATGCACCACATAACGGTAGAGAATTCTGATAACAAACTATGTTCATAAATCATCTTTATTGGTTCCAAGAAATCTCTATTATAACAATAATGATATTTTGGACATATTAAAGGCCTTGTTCAACACCTTGTTGAAGGCCTTATGTAAAGAAAGATTTGAAGGGAGACGAGTAAGATGTAAACACAGATACAAGTGTGAGGAAAACATCACAAGATGGACAATAACAAAACTGTAACTCATGAAATTATTCCTTCCCTAATAGTAACCTTTGTGCCACAACCACTTTCAGGTCTCATTATGAACTTTAGAATCAATATATCCACTAATTTGGTACACTACAACCTTTAGGGATTAATATCCCTCATTCCTACATCTAGATATCCTGCTATGTTATGTCTATGTTAAGTTTATTTTGTTGATATATTGTTGTGTTCTGCAAATTTTCTATTTGTTTTATTTCATCTCTATCCTAACTTTCACTCTTCTGGACTACCAGCATGTATCCATATTAGCTCTGTTATGTGATATTATAAACACATTGAAGATGCCAGACTGTTGGTTACTAAACACAATAGCAAAAAGAAAACTACGCCTGTTTAGAAAGACAAATAATGGAGGGCAGAGCATCTGGGTGAAGGAGAAAGGGCAGAATAAGAAGATGATAGGCTGATGACATTAAAGATACCATGAATAGAGCATTGGAAAATGCAAGGAGCATGGCCCAAGACAGAAGGGTTCAGGGAGTTCATTGGGAAGACAATGTTCTGGAGAGAATGTCACATGATAATGAACAGTGCTATTCTTTATGCATGTGTTATGTTGTGTTCTTGATAACAGCCTTTTGGTCAAAACATTGATTTGTGTTTATTTTTCAAAGAATTAGTAAAACTCAATTACCACATTTTCAAGTATGGTGTATAGTTCTATAACTTATCTAAACAAACTTGGCAATACTGTAAAATAGTATTGAATGGTTACAAGACTCCTATGAAGGATATGGTTCTGTTGTTGAAGTGTATTTGTGTTAACACAATATTAAGAGTTATCTGCACCTAAAAGTGTATAGGAACAGCAACAAACTGGTCTATTTTGTCACCAAGTCTCATTAAGACAGAAACATCAAATAGGCATGTCACAGAAGACAGAGATACATATTATTAACATTATGAACTGCACTGTACCTATAATATGCATATATATCTGTCAGTGACCATACTTTTAGGAATTGCTTGAACTTTGTCAAACTAGTTCTGAAAAAAGTCATTCAACTAAAAATGTCTGGTTCCATACAATTTTTCATTAAACATGTTAATGAAAACTTCATTAAACTGAAGATATAAACATAGATCATGTTCATAGAGTTCATACTCCTAGGCTCTTAATGAAAGCATCAGGCACAAAAGACTTATGTTAATGCATCTGAGGTGATTGTTCATTACATATAATTCTCCCAGAAGAAACATGTCAGTTTTGCAAATAGGATTCTACTGGGCTCTGAAAGAAAGTGCCAGATGCAATTTATGTTTCACACATCTAACAATTATGTAACCAAAAAAATCTCCCAGAAGAAATGGGTCAGTTCTACAACAAGAACATAAGTGATCTCTCAACGAAAACATCAGACACAAATATCTATGTTACAATCATATGAGGTGGTGAGTATTTCTTATTCTTCAGCGTTCATTCTTAAACTCCCGCTGGATCTCTCTTGTAGCAGGATCATGATCCATTCTAGATTTCCAGCAGGATGTAGTCCAGAGAATGGAAATGCATTGTGTTGCCGTTTATTTTCATCAATGGCCCGATACATCCATCTTTGGCGGTATTCAGCATATAAAACACTAGCATTAAAGACTTGCTTGTCTGATATGTGTTGTTTCTTTTGCCTAAAAGATAATACTCATTGTTGGCAGCTTTAAAGTACTCCTTCATCTGTGTTAATAAAGTGTCTTTTACCGTAACACTGGGTAGATCTGGTAGATTCATCATAACAGTAGTAGAGGTCTCTGGTGTATGCCATAACCACCTTCATGATTTCATTTTGGACTCTCCTCAGTGATAAGAGAAATTCAGCAGCTCAACAATGGAGAGTAGCTAGAAGGTCACAGGTAGATCAAAAACCATCTGCAGTGGTCATACCATGCCTGCACTGTCCAAGGATATTTCCAGTCAGAATAGGGCTTATTAGCCATCTATAAACTCACAGTCAAGGACATAATTCTAATTGAATTTCAAAAGTGGATGTAACAAATGACCATTACCACTTGTGATGAACAACAGTATACCAGACATATGTGAGAAATGGTTCATGTACTTGTACACTTGATACTAACTTGAAAGCATGCTTGACATTTTTACCGCTGTAGATATCACTTATCATTTACATTTTATTTTCTAGGGAAAATCAAAAATGGTCTTTAGAAAATCAACATAAACATGATTGGTTCTCTGTACAAGGTCAATTAGAATTCATGATCATCACTCTAGGAATATCAATTTGTGAACAAATAAATGTAACTTTTAGATATTCTATCTTGATTTTGAAAAGTAAACACATTTTCAGATAATGACTATCACAACACTAGCAGAGTGGAAATCAGTGGCCACAATGATAGTGACACAGACAGCGGCAAAAGGTCAAGCAAATTTAACCATGGTTAGCATTCAGATTAGTGACCAGTGAGCAGCAGTACACAAAAATGTGTATAAACAAACAGATGCAATGTATGGCTTGCTTATTAAAGATAATGTTGTGGATGTCTGCCATTCTGTTGAAGTGATAAAAACACTGAAATCATTAGATAATACTGCTGGGCCAATTTAGCAAATAAAACAGAGACACAAAGCATTTCCTATACTACATCCTGCTAGTAATCTGGCAGGAGTAAATGTCAAAAGTAATCAGGAGTAATCTGGCTGCAATGTAAATGTCAAAAGTATCATAAATTGGGCAGCAAAAAACTGATAGCAGTAAATACACAACAATTTTCTGATGGAATATGCAACTAATCATGATGAGAATATCTCAAGCAGAAAAAAAAACATTTGAAAAATAATTAAAATCTGTTTTTTAACAAGTAATGAAATAGTTTTGCAAAGATATGATTTTATCATGTGTTTGAATATGACTATAGAAGAAGCAGGACAACTTGCGAGCTGAAAGCTTACTGAATGGCAGTGAAGGACACATCACATTGTAGCAGTGCATACTGAACAAACAAATAGGACTACTGGATGCTACTATGAAGTGGTTTGACACAAAATTGTTTTGAAAGATGTGAACAACTGAGACAGACTAATGTGTCTTCTATGAGAAAGAAAAAGACCATTATGTCACCAGAAAATTTGTGACAAAACAGTTACAGTAATATACTTTAATGCTTTTCTATTAACCTTTAGCACGCTGTGTTTATAATTATGTAATGTATCTCCTGCCGCAGAATAAGTTTTTGGAAATGCTACGCAATCGCTGGTCGCTGTTTTTAAATCGCAATAACTTTTTTTGTTGCTACAGATATTTAAATAATATTTGTACACACAAATAAAGAATTAAATTCTGCATATATTGGTGTACGTTTTGTGTGATACGAGACGTATGAGAAAGTGATAAAGACAGATTTAGACCTATCTAGATCTAGGCATACCGTATTTTTGATTGATCGAAAGCTGTGAAATCTGTTGAATATTATATATTTTACATAATGGAAACCTCATTGTATATTTTACATAATGTATTTGAAGAACTTACCTCTCAAGTTTTTCACTTTCCCATTGGAATAAATAATGATTTCACTGAATATACGATGAACAAAAAGTATATAAAACTCAATTCACTGTCATGTCGCTTCGCAGCAATGCCAAGCCTACAGATTGCTCAGATTTCAATTTCATAATCACACAACATTGTCTATCGCCATTTTAATAATAGAAACAGGAAGTTAGATGAAATGTCTACTTTATGTTGCCAAAACATTCTGTCAAAAAATTACCAATCAGGTTGTTTTCATTTGGATTCGGGTTTAACGCACTGGGCGATGGATTTCGCCGTCTGCAATCAAGACATGACACAATTTGGGTGAAATGTATCGCCCAAATTGTCAACTCAGCATGCTAAAGGTTAAAGCACATTGCAAATGTTGGCAGCTCTTTCTATTCTGTTTTGATTCCATCTAGAAAATAATAGATGACATAATATAAAGTACAAAGTAGTTTAACAGACTTTGCATGATGCAATTTTTCTTTCTAAAAACATGTAATAATTGTACTTCAAACACCCATGTCTGCCATTACAATGTAGTCTGCAAAACTTCATACTAATTTGAAACTGTAAGCTATCAGCATGAACAAGACTTTACAACAAATCAAAACAAATACTTTTAAGAAAGCAGGTCCACTTAATTATCTGAGCACTTGACCTGGAAGATACTTATTCAGCTGATCAAAACAAATGAACATAAATTTAACACTATTTTTGCACTATGTGACATTGTATTTCTGTGCAACACAATACTCATATTTTTCTATAACCACTTAAATAATGTATAAATTTCAGGTTTTTTTAAATAACAAACTGTTGTATACCTATTTTTATCTTTCTTGGGGCTAATAAATCTACTAAAATTTATGCTATTTTAATAAGCTGTGATTATATAAACCTTCAAGTACATCAATTTCAATGAAGCAACCAGCAAGAATATATTTTCTAAAATGGAGGTCAATAAACTGATCTTCAATAACTTCATTAACATAACTTCAGAAACAAAATTTACTAAGGATAAATTCATTAAGTGGTTAATATGTCACTCATACATGCTCCATTTGCATCATCATAATACTTAAACTTAATATTTTTACCATCAATTAAATTTAAATTAGATGCATATAATTGTATATTAATAATGTAGTTTTTACGTAATGTTAAAGTTTCTGTAATTTCTGCCATGGTTTCCTGTCTATTCCTTTACTTTTTGGATAATGTTGCCATTTACATTCACCACCAAATGTACAACCAGTAGTTCTCCAAAAGTAGCATTCATTACCATTGACAGGACCTGTTTGCTTAGCGGTGTTACGTACACTGTCAAAGAGAAAATTATTTTAAAAAGATATATATTATAATCACATATTATGTCACATTAATGTATGATCACAAATACATAATATACAACAACATTCACGCACACAAAAAAACATGAGAAATATTAATTTACTCTTATGTTAATTACTAACTATGATTATTTAAATTTGAACTAGTTTTATTCACAATAATGATCAGTTTACTACTAAAAAAGCAAGGCAATTTATTGTATTGAAAGTATGCTAGGAAACTAATCATGTTTAAGGGAATAATGAAATTGGTGATCTCATGCTAAGAGGCAATTGGCTCATTCAAAGCAAATATATCACTGTTACATTCTCATAACAAATAAAACAACTGAGATATACATATAAATCTTTAATATGGGATGCAGATAGTTGCTATTAATTTAAGGTATGTGTTACTGTAATGTATCTATAAATGTGTTAATATAAGGCATACAAATATGCAAAGACAGTTTTTACTGATACAGGAAAAGAAGCAGCTACTAGTACAAAAGAAACACTAGTAATATCTTACCAGCTGTACTATATGTAATCTTCAGTTATATCACACACAATGAAATAACAGCTGGCAGGAGATCACTGAACATTTAAAAAAACAAGAAATGCTAACAACTACAGGCATGCAGATAACACACACACTCTATAAAACTAGTAGGAGAGATCAAATACAAGTATAAATGGAAGTAGGTTAAATTATTCCTGACATTGGTGCTTTATTTCTATGGGAGAGGTCAGCAAAATATAAGCCACCATTGGCTATACATAATGATTTCAGATGTTTACAAAATAAAGTAAACAAATTAAGGAAAAAACTAGAGGAATATACGAAAGAATATATTTTAGATGAGACAAATGTTCATCAAATCTAACTACTGTAAATTTCCATATATAAGCAGAGGATCAAACTTTAAGTCCAAAATGTGACCAAAATTGAAAACCTGTGTATAGAACAATGTATAGACTTCTCATGAACTGTCTTAACTGTGGATAATTTCTCTTAATTCCTGCAGTTGATGTTACTTTGTTAACCCTTTCAATCTCGGCCATCAGGAAAAACTCTGGACTTCATTTCCAGGGCAAGGGGAACAACTTGTCAAAAATAAGAGGTGATTGTGAACGAAAATTAACACAAAAATACAATTTGCAATAAATTTGTATGATTCAAAGTCCAGTTAACAGATAAATGGAAGAGGTACTGACTGATCTGTGAACATATCTCTGTGAATGTCATGTAAAACAAGTTCAGTTTATCATGTAACATGCAAGAGGGAAAAAATGAGCACCAGTTTCATGTCGGATTCATTTACTTGTGTCAAATTGTTTGCTGATAAATGTTCAAAGGAATAGCTGCAAAGCAGTCACAATTACACAGCATGACAACAACATTCTGTAACTGTTAACAACTCCAAACATACGCCTAGTTCACATAAAGAAGGCCATAGATATCTGGTGAAACAGGTATTCAAAAAAGGATCTCATTTTCCTGAACATTTTTATACCAGCATAAACAAAGTGTTCCACTTTTGTACCACAAAGAATGACACATAGAAATCGTGAAAACTAGGCCTAGTCCTAATTAATAGCAGTTTAATATTGATCAATGAAGTTTACTGGACCTGATATCTTGTGAAATTTATCAATATTGACATAGATCAGCTGTGTTGAATAATCTCAATCATTTCTAGGTCTATGGTGTGTGTGGGGGGGGGGGGGGGAGAGAAAGAAGAGCACACATCATTCTATTAGGCCTACAATACAGATTGATGATCGTTGCTACTTTCACTTTCTAAATACTAAACTAATTTCCCAACAACGTCTAATTCATTTGTGCTCTCTAAAATTCTTTTTGAAAAAATTGCATATCAACACCATCTACATCATAAGTAGGTCCTTTCTTACCAAGTTTTTTGAAGAAAATTGAACATCATATTCACAAATTCACAGCGTCTATATGACACCTGTTTTCACTGTTAGGAAAACAACACTGGAAGCTGCCGTTACTGGTAATCACATCAGTGCGAAATTTATTATGTCTATTCGCATGGAAACAGTGAAGACCATCACTCTAAATCACAATGCATAAGGATGGCAGAGCGCTTGTGTATGTATATATATATATATATATATATATATATATATATATATATATATATATATATATATATATATATATATATATATATATAAAGTATTTTTTATACATTTATTAATAAAAGTAATCGGTAATCACAATAATATATCAACATTTTCATAGAGGCCATATGTGTAGAACTGTCTTAATTAAGTGAAATTTGTTGTCATTTGTTCATCAATTACAGTATTAATGTGTTGTTACTTGGTCACAAAAAAGTTGACGTAAAAGTATTGACCCAAATATCACTGACACAGTGAACAAAATGGACAATGTATGTTTGATTATTGAGGAAAGGAAAAACATTTTGAAATGGTATTTCAAATTTTAGAGTGTTGCTGAAGTTATGTTTCAATGAAGGTGTGCGTATGCGACAGCTCTGCCTACATGCCTTATGATTTCAAGGATAATTAAGAAGTTTGAAACCCAGGGTACTGTGTGTAATGTCCAAAAATAATAACCTGCAGACATCGCACAACAATAAGTCATGCTTCTTCAGAAATTGTGTAGGACAATTTACACTGTCACCACAGAAATCTACCAGGCAATGTACTCGAGAGATAGGAGTAAGCAGAACAAGTATACTGCGTATTCTTAAAGCAGCAAGGTGTAAGGTGGAAGGTTTACATACCAAGATTGGTACATGCAATGAACGAGGATGATCTTGATCGAAGAGTTCAGTATTGCGAATGGTTTCAAACAATGATAGGTGAGAATAAAGAGTTGTTTTAAGAAGATTGTTTGGTCTGATGAAGTACAATTAAAGTTAAACAGGACAGTAAATCGTCACAATTGTGTTCACTGGGCACAAGATAATCCGCACATTCACGTGGACAAAGCAGTAAATTTACCAGGTGTCAATGTCTGGTATGGATTGTCGTCAAGGGGTTTAATGGATCATTTTTCTTTGAAGGTACTGTTACTGGTAATATTTAACTGGAAAAGCTATGCACAACAATTTTACCTGCAATCAGTGCACTCTACAGCAATGACAAATTTTTCTTTTAACACGACGGGGCACCAGCACACTATCACCAAGACTTTCAAGCCTACATAGATGAGTATTTGCATGGACATTGGATAGGACAAATGGGTGCGTTTGAGTTTCCCGCACATTCTCATGATTTAACACCCCTTGATTTTTATCTATGGGGTACTCTGAAGGATGTTGTGTATGGCAGGAAATCAACCACACTAGCATTCTTTCAACACGAAATTATCCATGCATATGCTGCAATCACTCTGGAAACCTTGGATAAAATAGCCAAAACAGCAGTTCATCGTACTCAGAAGTCAGAAGCTAGTGGGAATCACTTTGAGCGCCTATAATAACTGTATAAGTCAGAAATCTGTCGCATTCTTCTTTTTTAGCTGAAATACATTTCATCATCATCATGGGTTACCCAGTCATACTTGTGCTGAAGTTTTATGATTACACCACTCATAAATCGGTTAATTTTGATATTATGAAAACCTCAACCAACACAGTTATACCGTAAAGAATAAAACACTACATATGTACACAATGAATACATTATTGTGATTAGTGATTACTTTTATTAATAAATGTGCACAAAATGCTAGCCTGCCCTGTATATATAGTGGGCGGATACTGGCGGGTTGGGAGGGAAAATGTTAATAAGTATCAGTGAACTGAGGAATGTGAGAAACACAAGAATCTTATGTAACCAAGCAACATCACTCTTTCTTTTTTAATTTATTGGAAGCAACAGAATACACTGTAGTATTGAAAGGTATGCATGGTAAGCAGAGGGTCGAGAAAGAACTGGTACCATTCCAATCTTGGAATATATTAAGAAACAACAGATAAAATGGTTTGCACACATCAGCAGACTACCATCAGACAGCATACCACAGCAAGCTATGCTACACAGATACAGTGAAGGCAGACCTAGAGACCGAAAATGAAAACGATGGACCTCTGAAATAAAAGAGGCGACAAACTCCACAATATACTCAGCACACATGAGGGCCATCTCCAGAAAACTCTTCTATCCCTGACGCTGAAAGGCAACAAAGGGTTTAGCAAATAGATTGAAAGGTGTCTCCTAGCAGAAATGTGCACCAAAGTAATTTACACACTTACAATAGCTACAAATGTAGTTTTTAAACTGATGTTTTGCTTTGAAATGTACTCGCAAGGTACAGTTATTTCTAACTAATCCGCGTCTAAGGGCATCTAGATCATATAAATAAATTCACAGAGTTGGTAATCTAATCTGGTCTTCTCTCAAATATGACCAGTGATGAAACTCAGTCAAACTGTGCTTCCTACTTTATTGTGATACAATGTATACACCAATAACGATACATGACACCTTTGCAGGTCTTACATTTTTTAAATATAGGAGCAACTTCAAAATTCACTGCATTTAGTTATTCATATTATTGTCAAAAATACCTGGATTTCTTAAAACTCCACTTATATTGACTTGAAGCAGTGACATTGCTCTATGGACAAAATACTGCTGTGGGTTATATAAGCTAATATTCTCAATGACTTACCACAGATGACAACAGGGCTGACAGCAGTGAAAGGAGATAAACCCCATATACATAGCAGACAACAGCAACACTTTTAGTAGAAGTGGGGGAAGGCATACACGAAAATTATAGTCAACTCTCAATTATCAGATTTAATGGTGGAAAGATATGGGCAACTCAAACCCTGATTTTTGTAAAATACTTTATAAAATATGAATCTCCTACATTTAAACCAGTATAAAAACAGATATTTTTTCAAATTAAAATTATCCTCAAATAAGAACAATATAGTTAAATTCAAAAGATGAAGAAACTGAAATAAGATATGATATTAATATTTAATGATTGTACTTATCGGGTATTTACTAGGATAATCTATCATTTCTTTAATTGAAGGAAAAACTTAGAAATTTGTGATGCATTTGTGGAAAAAGACAGCTTTTAGACCTAAAAAATGCAGAAGATTTTTAGTGTTTGTGCTAAGGTAAGATGCATTAAGAGAGAAAATGAGCGAGAGAAAATGTGTGTAAAAAATAAGCACACAGGATCAATAGAGGTGTGTGTCAATTTTTTGCTGAATAGTCAGCAGTCTTTCATTTGTTACCACCATCTGATAATAGAGAGTTGATTGCACAAACAAAAAGTTATTCATCTACACAGTTAAAGTCAATTAAAAACAAGAGGGAAACACACATAAATAACTACATGGAAAAAATGAAAGGTATTTATTATGACAATTTATTGGGTTGTTACTTAATATTAAATTATTGAAATGCAATACAATGTTCTGACTTAATGCACTAATATGGCTACTCATGATGCATTAGTGCTCTTTTCATTTTAAAATACATGTTTTAACTTTCATTTCAGAGATAAAAGAAAGTTAATGTTATAAAACATTCAAGATGACTATGCTATGCCATAAATAGACTACACTGTCATGCTGTTGCAGGTTGTTCAGAGTGATGAGAAAAAACTAGTAGGAAGGTTAAAACATGAGTACAGAAAGTTATATGATATGCATGCTTACATTGATTCATTTTAAACATTGGAGAACATTAAAGTTTTAATTATGTACAAGCACATGTTTGCATTACATTTAGCTAAATGCAAATCTAACACAGATTTTTAAACATTCTTTTCTGTAGTAATGGTTAAATCTTTTTATGGAGAGATATGCTCTGACAACTTACTAATGTTTTTATATATTATTTATTGGCAACAAAACTACTAAACTAAGCTAAACTAAACAACAAACTGTGGTAATATCACAAATGAGTTAACATAAATGATGCAATAAAATCTTCATGTTTATGCCAGAAAGATTCAATGCAATTTCAAACTGCATTCAGTTGGTCTAATTACCAATAATTAGTAAATTCGCAGTTGTTAAGTTTTGGGTAACAATAAAATTAACAAATTTGATATACTGGTCTAATTACCAATAATTAGTAAATTCGCAGTTGTTAAGTTTTGGGTAACAATAAAATTAACAAATTTGATATACTCAATAGAACAGCATACATTCATAATGGACATGATTTTATGCAAAGTAAACAGAGTATTCTACATTTATCTGATTTTATTAAAATCATTTATCTGGTTTTATGAAACTCAAATACTCAATTTATCTTGTATAAATAACCAAAATATTGGAGGATGTCCGACAAAATGGTGAGTGCCGCAGTAACCAAACGAAAAGGTAGGAAATACTAAATGAAGTAAAGAGGTTACTATAAAATACGTAACTACAAATAGTAAAAAATAAAAAACTATAGTCCGTTCAGAATCGTTTGCCGAGATGTTAAATTATTTTTATCAAAAACGTATTGTTCATTTGGATTGATCATTTGAAGTTAGGTCTAGAATAATAATGTCGCTATAGAAATATTTTTTTATCAAAGAAATGTGATCCAGTATCAAAGATACCTTATTTAACCTATATTAAAAAAAAGTTAATCTAAATTATAAACAACCGCTGGATTATGTAGATGCTTACATCTCACATCTGATTATTAAATATAAAGGCATGACCCTCACGGTAGAATGTGCACCGTTCTAAAAGTAGTTGTTTCCACTGTACATTTGTATAAAGCAATGTTACATATGGAAATTCCCGTTTAGCACCAAATATTATTTTTCCTGAACTTAGAATTATGTGAAATCAAAAACGGATATTGACTCGATTTCAAGTCACAAGTCAGAGGCACGTCTCAATATTTACAGAATGTAGGCGGCACTAAGCATATTACCTTCTGCAAGTCTATGTGAGAATGAATCTGAAAGCGAAATATTTTACTGAGCATAACATTGCTATAAAGATTTATCAATACTTCTGCAGAGAGCGTAAAAAGGGACATCTTTATTGTTCTTTATCAAATCCTGAGAAGAGAACAATGCATATTTTAGGTTTGTGTAAACGTTCATTTGATCGAATAGTGGAAGCAAGCGGATATTTATTGCCAACAAATTCACGAAAGCAAGGAAGGAAAGAAAAGATAGATAGTTTCGATAAGGACCTAGTAAAAAGAGAAATATGTAGAATGTTTGATAAAAACGAAGAAGTGACACTTAGAAAGTTGAAGATTTGGCTGAAAACTAATAACGACATTGAAATATCAAAAACTTTATTATGGAAAACTGTAAGAAATGCAGGCTTCACCTTTAGAAAGTATGCTGGTGGAAAAAACATTATTTGTGAAAAGCCACATCTGGTAGCTCTTAGAAGCAAGTATTTACGTGAAGGGAATGCGCGAGAATGGTTATGATATTGTGTATTTAGATGAAACTTGGATCAACGCTCATCATACAAATGAAAAGGAATGGCAGTTAGCAGATGGAAGTATTAAAAGATCAGTACCAAGTAGTAAAGGGCAACGTTTGATAGTTGCACATGCAGGTAGCAGACATAATGGGTTGTTGCAGAATGCTCATCTAATTTTCATTTCAAAATCCATTGACAATAGAGACTACCACTCCGAAATGAATGGGCACATATTCGAAGACTGGATCGAAAAAAGTATTCTTCCAATATTAGATAGACCTTCTTGTCTGATAATGGACAATGCTTCATACCATAACGTAGTGAACGTAGAAGATAGAATCCCAACATCATCAAGTACAAAAGATGCAATCAAAACGTGGCTCATAAAAGAACACATACCATTTACCGACAGGTACTTGAAACCCGAATTGCTTAACCTTGTAAAACAGACACAACGAACAAAGATATTTAAAATAGACAAGTTAATTGAAGAACATGGTCATAGATGTTTGAGACTACCTCCATATCATGCACACTTAAATCCTATAGAGCTAATTTGGGCAAAAGTTAAAGGACACGTAGCATCTACAAATACAACTTTCAAATTATGTGATATTGAGACTCTTACAAATCAGGCTCTATCAAATATACATAAAGACTACTGGGTGAAATGTGAGGATCATGTGTTACGCCAAGAAGAGGAATATTGGAAAAAGGAAGGTTTGTTGTTTGTTCAGCCGAAAACAGTAATCGACCTATTTGACTCGTCTGATTATGAATGATCATTACTCTGATTAAGTCTACACTAAAAAAAGTTTGATTTGCAAAATTTACAAGTTGATTTGTAAAACATTTCATTGCTCAATACCACCCAAGCAATTCAAAAAAATGTTATAAGCAAACCATCAACCATTACTTATAAAAATTAGCCCGCTTGATTCAATACAGAAGTTCAGATATCTTGGATCAACTATTACAGACAAAATTTCCTTACATGAAGAAATATATGTACTTATTTCAAAGGCAGCGACAACATTTGTGAAACTCACACCAAGAGCATGGAACAATATCAAATTGACTCTACGAACAAAAGATATATTTTAAATTTTTTTTACACCTGCCACCATGTAAAATTTTGTGGACACGCCTATGGGTCATCATTGCACTAGATTACTGTAAAATATTTTGTTTATGGTCGAAATAATATTTACATGGGCAAACATCAAAAGAATTCGCCGCTTTCAAATAACCGTTACAGCTAGACATCAAGTAACACATATGTTTTCGCGACATGGACATTTTAACAACGTATGCCAAAATTCATGTGAAATCATCAAGAACTTTTTGAATTATAAATCATAACATCTCGGCAAACGATTCTGAACGGACTATAACAATAAAATATAGAATAAGGACAATTGTCCACATTGTGGTCCAACCGGGACCTTTTTCAACAATCAAAAACACAATATCATAAAAATATTGACAATATTTTCCTTCTAGTTGTCAATATTTTTATAGTTTATGTTTTTGATTGTTATTTGTTTCTTAAAAAAGGTCCCAGTTGGGCTGCAACGTAGAAAATTGTCCTTGCTCTATATTTTATTATTAGTTTGTTTTATTTTTTACTATTGGTAGATAGGTATTTTATAGTAACCTTTCTACCTCATTTAATATTTCCTATCAATTTATCTTGACTTTATGTACTTCATTTTCCTGGCTTTATTTAACTTAAATAGGATATACTAAATTTATCCTGAATTTATGCAAATCATTTACCTTAAGATAACCTAAAATATTTTAACCGTTAGCACTCTGTAGGCAATTTTTTCCACAGACGAATGTCTATCCGTATACATGTCTGTGTATCAAGTTGCTCATTTAATGACAAGAAACTACATGATGTTTAAGGTTCACCGGTAAGTTGATCAGTGATTATCACCACCTAGGCTAGCTATATTTCACTTCTTTCCATACATTTCTTTTCTAAGTAGATTGTAAATCAGAATGGCTGTTTAATTTGTACTCGTCTGTTTGAATCGAGAAAAATCTGTTGGCATGAAAGCCATTTTTCATGACATTTTTATAGATTCTGATTCCAATGATGAGACATGCATGGGATTTATAGATGTAGATCTTGTTTTTTGCTCCATTAGCCAACATGACAGGTGATGGAGACTATAGCTCTTTGTCCGCAGTGTCTGATATGTTTAAGACAAACCTGTTGATAGCAATCCTGGTCTTTCAGGTTATAGCCATACCTCGCTTCTCAACTTTTCTGAAGTTGCAGGACCACTAGGCCTAGCTGATAATGTTAGTGAGGTAGACATGTTTCATTTGTTGATGACAGATGATATGGACACATTAATTTAGTTACAAAGTAACATCGGAAAGAATAGGTTGAATGTACTGATACACTGACGTTGTGAACTACTAAACCTATAAAAATGGATTGAAAAGGTTAGTGACCTCTACATGTTTTATTTGTTTTCACAGACAATATGAAAATATTAGTTTCATTATGAAATAATGTAATTACAATAGGCCTAGGTATGTAGAAGAATTTTATCAGGAATGCCACACATTGGTCATGTATAGTTGAGTAATTTTTTTTTCAATTATTTTTTCCACTTTTTATCTTACCACCTTTTCACATATCATACATACACTAACAAAACTCTCACCATTAGATTCAGTATTCAATTCTTTATTTACATGCAAACAATTATTTTAAAATCTCTAAAAACAAAAAAGTTATTACATTTTCAAAACATCCACCAAAAATAATGCAAATTGTCACAAAGAATCCATTTTCAGATAGGCATTTGCTCATTTTATTCAGAGTGCTAAAGGTTAACTTTAACCTCATTTTATTCAACTTGAATAGAATATACTTAACTTAACTTGAATTTACTGTGCACAAATCATTTACCTGACTTTAGGCAACTTAAATATAATATTCTAAATTTATCTTGACTTCATTCAAATCATTTACCTGACAGTTTAAATACTCTAACTTTATCCTCACTATGCAACTTAAATAGAATATACAAGTACTATATTTATCTAACTTTATACATCTTAAAATATCTTTACAACACAAACCTGCAATTGGTAACACAATGAGTAATGATATATGCTCAAAACCTGACACCTACAGAATGAACCACCATTATAGCTAAATATTTTCTTTCCCCATTATAGAACACAAATTTAGAAAAGCAGGTTACAATAATTCCTCTACAGAATTTGACATCAATTACTATTAGCACAAGTGTTATGTATCTTTGCTCATGTTTACAAAACGTTATTGCCACAATATCCATCAGTACAGTTATATGTTATGTTTGCTATTAGCAATTTGTATTCAATACATAATTAGAAAATAAATGTGAAATCCCCATGGCAATATTAAAAAAGACTATTTATATAATTTCCAACTCCTTATTTAATCTAAAAGAAACTATTGCAGAGCTTCTATCACAAAAATCTGACAAGAAAGACAACCTAGCAAAAAAAACAAATTGATGTCATATGAAAGGAAATTCCAAAAACCAGCCATACTCCATCTATTATAGCAAATGGAATTACTGATTCAATAAACAAGAAACACAGAGTGTAACCCATTATGTGTACTGAGAAACTGAAGCCTATCATTGCATCTTTTCATGATCAACACAAGAATTAGGAACAACACTTAAAGACGCTTAAAAAATGTCTTTACCTGACCGCCAGTTATGGTACGGTCACTAGGAAACCATTTTCTTGTGGGTGCGCCTTTGATAAATAATAATGGTGGTTAATTACTGACATTTGGTTGTTTTCATTAATTCAATGGACACATATAAAAGTACAGTACACAAAACTGAAACTTTCCAAATTCTAAGGATGAGGAAAATATGCAATCTGCTGTTAGCCATAATTTGAAGGTAGGTACAATATTAGTGAGATAAAGCTAATGCTTGTAAACCCCTAACTTAAATAATACTATATTATTACATCATATTTATGAACATTCCCAACTATTATGATGCTCAAAACAATCAACATGTCAAATCATTTTACTAGCAAAAAACTTTGTCTCTGGCTCAATCTTGTTTTTAAAAAAATACTAAATGTCTTAATTCTGGCAATTTTATAGTATAAACTGCAGCAATACTATGCAAAGACCAGAGAAGGCATGGAAACAAATAACAGAAATAGATTAAGGCAAGTAGTTTTTTTGTGTGGGCATTCATTGGAATTTACAGTACTAGAAATGACACATTTGGCAAAACTACAAATAGATTTATGCAGATTCACACATACATGTAATAATCACAGAAATTTCAGACAACTCAAATGTTTTAGGTTCTAATGTTAAAAGACAAAAGATTTTTTTTTAAAAAAGCTTCAACAAGCAACAGTGAAATATATATATTATATTTCTAACAACATATTTTGTTTTCTGGGTCACAACAAGCTCTTGCCAACAGTGCATAAGAGTGTTAGAATTTAGTATGGGTGAGCTGGTAAATAGTCAAGAACATTCCACTAACAAAGCAGGCAAGGACATACAAGGAGAGACCTTAACATGTTATAATGATATTAATACATACAGACACAAAAAATTATGATAAATATATACAAAATGCAGCAGAAGAATTGATAAATAAACAAAAAACTAAGATCATAGTTATTGTGAATGGGGTCTGATAGAGGGTATCTTTTGCTAGATTAGATACCAAGACAGAAGCAAAAGGTCAAACAACATTGACTGTGGATAATAATTAGATTGGTGCAAGATGAAAATGCGCAGCACAAGCAATGTTGATGACAGGTTGCAATTCACACTAGTCTACTAGCGAATGGCTACAAGCATTCACTGTTCAGTGGAATTGGTAAAATACTGAGCATACCACTGCCAAAGTCAAGATAAAACAGCAACACAACTCATCTCTGGACTACACACTGCTGGAAATCTAGTTGGACCATTGTCATGCTACAAGAAAGATTCAGTGGGAGTTTGAGGAAGAACACTTTTTTTTTAAAAGTCTAAAAGCTGTGAACAGGTCAAGACACCAAAAAATATATTAACTTGCTCATAAATTGCTGCGACATCCCAAAGACATTCATTATAGGAATATGTAGAATCAGCAATAAATTATACAAAAACTTCTATTAAATGTATTTCCAGTTATGTTTCACTTCTACCAAAATTCCTAAATATGAATGGATACCACCTATGTTGCCGGGGTCAAAAATGTGAGTAAAGAATAGTAATACTGTTTACTTTCCATGCATGTCATAAGAGATGACTAAGGATGTTTTGGGTTGGAGTTGGCTGTCCCAAACCGTATAGGATCTAAGTGACCCTGAAGCCATGCTAAGTCAAATGTGTCAGGTCAAAAGGTGCAGTTATTGCTGTAAATCATGGCACAATGCATTCCATTCTCTAGACTACATCCTGTTAATCTGCAGGAGTTTGAGAATGAACAAAGAAGAACACTGAATACAATTGTAAATAACATTTCATATTTTAGGCCTATTAGTATTGTTTTTATTAAACTCCCTTCTAGGATAGACTTAATATGTATGACTCTCTCAATTTCAATATTTGTGACAGGATTTATTGCATTGCAGTGGTTACTGGCACATGTAGTGGGAATTTTATCTTCACTCTGATGATTGTCCTTATGTATTTAACAAAAGGTCTGTTTGAATGTTTACAACTAATACCTCTTTAATGTTCTGCTGTTTTCAACACAAAATGTTTATTTTGCTGGAGTACTTCTCATACCTCATACTCTCACTTATAAACCTTAGAGATTCAATTTGGACATTTGAAAAATTTGCTAAGGTAATTATAATCATTGTTAATTGTAGTGTTAGCTGTAGGTTATGACAGATCAAACATGCCATAACTGCCTGAGATTTAATTTTAGTTCCCAAGTTCATGCCATTTAAAGCATAAGGGGCTTATCGTGTTAGCCACAGACATCTAGATATACAAAAGGGCATATTATTATGTCACAAAAATAGTCAGTTGTCAAGAAGCTTTACCAGGATATCACATCCTTGAACTAATTTTCACTAGCTAGAAAATGTATGTCTTAAATATAAAATACAACAAAAATTGTACAATATGCATAATATTCACATTCTACTGCATTATATTAGATTAACCTTCACCAGGCTGTCAGTGACTCTAGTCAAAAGTATTTTCAGCAGCTGTCCATAACTACAATCGCACATTGTTATGCACCTCTTTCAGCAGGGACATTGCGATTGTAAACTAATGTCCTTATATGGGTAACATAAGTAATGTAAGAAGAATTTAACTTCTGTCTTTGCTAGTGTTTAACTAAATAGGATTAGATATGGGTAGGTTGTGACATAATTTTTAACCGTCAAAATTGTTTAAAATCGCAGCAATTTTTTAGGAATATGGTATAAATTCTGATTCCCAACTGAGTAGCCGGTAATGTAAGTTACATTGATGATAATATATGAACACATTAGTTTGGTTATCAAATGACATCAAAAACAGAATAGTCCAGGCACTTCACCTTGCATTGAATATATCACAGTTTACAGAAAAATTAACCCTAGCCGACAACGTGAGTTAGATTGATATGTTTCATTTGTTTTTACAGACGATATTATATGACCACCTTAGTTTGGTTATGAAATAACATAAGAAATAGAATAGGCCTAACCATTTTAGCAGCATTTTCTCCTGAATTGAACATATTGGACAAGAATAGGTGAGTCATTATATTTTCCTTTTTTTTTCCATTATTCTTCACCACAATTTTCTCACATAACATATATAATACATACACCAACTAAATGTATATTATAACATTCAGTAGCCTTTCCTTTATTCCTATTTGAAAATTATTCAAAAAGCTACAAAAACATAAACATTGTGTTCTCAAAATACCCTCCATAAATAACGTGTACAGTAATTTAAAAAAATTAAGCACCAGGGGAAAATCACATATTCTTATTGTAGCGTGCTAAAGGTTAACATGAGCTGTGATAATGCAATCATTAGAGCACTTCCTTGGCTGTTAGTCCATGGTTAAACCACACTCAAGATATAATTTTCTTTTTTACTACATTTGCTTCAGGATACACCCAGCCTAGGGAAATGTGCACCAGAACAAATTTTGGGAGTAGAAAGGACAGACATGACACTGATATCAGCACTATTGTTCTGATGGCAAAAGAATATACAGGCTAGCATATAAACTTTTAGATAGAAAATGCTATTGTATTTCAAAAACAGTTGATTGTCAACATACATTGCCGGAATTTCCTTTTCATAAATGTCAATTCCTTTGCAAATAGTCATGCATGCTAATCACACAAACCACCCATCTTGGCTTATGTGACTGATCATTGGTCTTTTCACATATACTTTGTGTTGCCAGTCAATGAAAAGTATGGGAAAAGTCAGATAGGTCAAGAAAAGTGAATGCGTGACATCAGAATTCAGGACTATCTTTTTTTTATGTGCTCCTCAGTTTAAGCTAGTAACTGTGAACATCCCATTACTCCATACCACAAATGTTGATGATGCTCTAACTTCAGTGGACTTTGTTTAAGTATCCTTTTCATAGGATATATTGCCTTACTGGGCTAGAGTACCTCCATCACCTGTTATCCAAGTAAGCCTAGTCTGCAGTTTTCATCCCTGTATCCACATTGTGGTCCATTGGTAGGCAATCTCTGCCACCCACTAACTAGCTGTGAATGGTGTGTTTATGAAAGCTGTTTAGTGGGCCCTGTTGCCTCCTCATGTCACCAGGATCATCTCATCATGCAAGCATGTGTCACCTCAGTGATGGGCAGTATGATAGGCCTACCAACTGGACCAGACGTAAGCACCAGCAGAGCACACAGGTGAATGTAGTCATGTACAGTGATGTCTGAGCAGGAAAGAGGTGGTTAACTGCAGCTCTTCTAGGCCCCCCCCCCATCTTGTTTTTGATCTCTGTGTGTACAGGTTATATCTAGTTGCTGAAGTGTTGCAGATTTTGACACTATTGTAGTGTACGTTGTGGTATGTTCTCTTGACAGGAGATTAGATGATTAGCGATTCTGTTCATGTGAGCATTTATACCACAGTGGCCTGTCCTGAGCCTAAATATGGTTCTTTGGTCTTTTCTGCTGAGTTTGTGCATTGCAACTTTTTTGTTGTCATAGTCATTGTTATGTAGTGCTACCTAATCACTGCATTACCACAGCTCATATTAATCTAATGAAATGCAGTAGAATTTGAATAAAGTACATACTATACTGTTTTTGTTCATATAAAAACTGATCCAAAAATATTTAATCTAGTTTGTATACAACTAATCTACATTTTCTGTTTGATTTGTTAAGAAAAATACTTATATTTGTCTCACAGGTAGTTGTACACAGGTAGTTTCAACATAGCATTAAGAATGTGTATAGCTTTTCCCCCAAATACTTGTACAGATCATCTACCTTACTAGTTGTTGAATGTAAACAAAACACTCATGTTAACCTGACATTTGTGCTAGGATGAGAAATGGCTAAGATCTGAGCATGGTAGATAGGTACATACTAGAGGATATTGACTGTGATAAACTGGTTAAGAGAGATAATCCAGTACATTGACTTACAGGTAAAGATAAAAAGGAATTACAATTTATTATAGTGAAGAATTGACGATAGATATTCCGATTGAAAATGGCAAACCAGTACAGATAAAGAAAAATAAGATATGATAGTTGTAAGCCAGTGTGGGTAGAATGATATACTTGATAGGACAATGAACAATGCTAAAACAAAATGGAAATAATAAAGTTTGCCAAAGATTTTTTAAAATTGTTTTAAAAAGGCTATTGTCTTTCAATTTTCTACTCACCCTTGTTTTGTGGCACCATTGGTGATATTTTTTCGTATTGTAAAACTGCCTGCACCATTTGTCAATGGGTTATCTGGAAATTTTATAAGTAGTTTTTGACCATCAACTTCTGTTCCCTGTAGGAAACATAAAAAAACAGTATGATAATGTTACAGCAATGTAAAAAGAAACAATTGCAAGGCCATATAGCATATTTTTTTGGTTGAGACAGGGCTGCTTGAACTGAATGTATTTGATCACCCTGAGAAAACTAGCAATAGCAGAATAGAATTTGTCATGGTTTACAGTTCAGCTATGATATTTGCATCTTTCAACCTGACACATCTGACTTCAACACTTCAACATTGCGAATATTGTTTTCTCCCTCTTTTGGGCCTTCAACATAGCTGATTCCTAACTGCTTGTGGCTGAAATCAAAACACATATCTCCCTCACTTTTTCACAGCATACACAGACATCTAAAGAATACAGAATTTAAAAAAAACTATGTCCACCGAAGTCGGAAGTGTTGGGCACTTGGCGCAAATAATGGTGACACAGTGCATTTTCATTCAATGGGAAACATCATTTTGGAGATCTAGTAGAACCATTGCCCTTCTACAAGAGAGATCAAGTGAGAGTTTGAGAATGAATGTGAACAAATACATTTTCCTCTGAATTTAAACAGGTTTTCTTCCTCGCTTCATCTGACCTCTGTGTATGAACTATGACAATTGAATACAGCCACCGCCGAAGACGGATGTGTCGGGCCATTGGCGCAAATAAAACGGCGACACAACGCATTTCCATTCTCTGGACTTCATTCTTCTGGAAATCTAGTAGGACATGTCCTACTACAAGAGAATTCAGCAGGAGTTTGAGAATGTACGCTGAAGAAGAAGAAGAATACAACCACTAAATTCTTTATGTATTCTATATTATAGTAAATTATGCCAACAATATACCAATTTTCCCTTCAAACAAATGCTTGAAACAACACTGCCCAAAATTATTTTCTTGCTTTCTTATGAGCAACAAATAAATAAAATGTTAAAATGTACTTGTTTTATAAAATAACAATAGCAATAATCCTAGTCTCATCTTTTTAAACAAACACACACAATAACAACCTGCAAATGATGCATGGCTCTGCCTGCTGCTTCTTTAGTTTTAAAGTTTACAAAAGCACAATATTTTTCATGCAGGGGTCGCACACTTGTCACCTGACCATATCTGCAATAGCAAAACACATTATCAAAAAATCTGAAACCATTTCTTCATCAAAGAATATTTATATGCAAATCATTTATATGTAACTTCCGCACTGTGGTAACAAAGGCCTGAACTTTTAGATCAGGTTGTCAGCCCATCCAACTATCCTTAGTCACCTCATATGGCATGCCTAGAAAGAAGACAGTAGCCTTATTCTTTGCACCCTGATGAGTCATTGTTACTGCATGTCTAGCCTCGATTTATTACTTTTGTCATCAGTCGAATGGTCCCCATGGATGACAGATAAGTGCATGCCAGTGAAGATTGCACATTTGTCCTTTGCTGCAGACTCTCAGGTGATAGGGATTGCTAGAGATGCCATCACTGCATATGGGTTAGCAGATCTGATGAAAGAATGATTAACCAGTTGGCCCAGATATATATGATGTGCTCCTGGCAGGAAGTGATGATCCTGTGATGCTGCCATGCTGATATCTCTTTCCCCCCCCCCCTGGGGGCTAAACATACATCTAATAAACACCATTACCACAACCATGTCTTTGAGACAGCAAACCTTTTGTGTTTCAGTATTACCTAGTCTACTCAACCTATGCTTTTATTCAGAAAATATATAGATTGTTAAGAGCTAACTTCTCACGGTTAAAGGGGTTATTTCATCATCATCTTATGATATTTTTAGCCACAATTTCATCATTTCTCTAACAACAGTATATTAGATGAAGCAATCGTAGATATAATTTCTAAAGTAATTTTGCTAAAGATCTTAAAGAGAACAAATACACATGTCCACTGAAGACGGATGTGTCGGGCCATTGACGCAAATAAAACAGCAACACAACGTATTTCCATTCTCTGGACTACATCCTGCTGGAAATTAATAGGACTATGGTCCTACCACAAGAGAAATCCAGCGAACGTTTGAGAATGAATGCTGAAGAAGAAGAAACACACATGAATATCTCAGCCAACAGAAATTTATTTGTACTATCTGTAACACACATTGAAATGCCAAAACAGCAAAGAGACAAGTGATATCAAATCAGGTGCAATTTTCACATCACAGTTCAGATGCAGTGGATCTCTGACATTTCATTCACTTATATCAACAAAATATTAACAACTACAGTACATCGCTAAATGAAAAGGAAAAGTATGCATCAATTTATTTAGAATACATAAGGCCACAGGCACAGCCCTGAAGACAGAGGAGAAGGGATTAGTTTAGTTATGTTTAGTTTAGCTTTCTAAATTGTAGTTGATGCACTCTGGGCAAACCCATAGGTGCTCAGTCTCTCCCAGCACATGATGAAGAGCATGCATGCTGATGGTTTCTGTAGCTTACTGGTTACAGACACACATCAAACGCCTTGTTTTGCCTGTCACAGGGGTAATTTCAAATTCTTTAACTTGCATATCTCCTTCCAGTATAGTCTTCATTTAGAAAATGTTCAAAGATCTTAATATGTCATTTTTGTTCACAACTAATTCTCCTAGTATTTGTGCTTTCAACACTAATGTATCAGCTCTTTCATTGACAGACACTGCATAGCACACTCAGGAGAATAAATTCACAGAATTCTCAGTAGCTCAGAATATGCAACATACTCCATCCACCCAAATTAGAGCCATCGATTCTTGATTCTTCTAAACATGGATACAGAGTCTTGACTATTACAGATCCCAATATTTCTGTGCTATTCTTTGCCAGAATCATCTTTTACCAAAGCCCATCCTATGAAAGAGCAGGCATGTTAGATTTGAAGGGATTAGGGGTTGAGAAGGGATTAGATTTCCTGGAGCAGTATATCGCACATATAGGCAAAGTCAACAAATATGTAAGAATAAAGTTTAGAGAGTGTGCACTAAATTGATCATCTCTGATGATATATATATATATATAACAATCTTATTACTGAAACCCGTGTGAAACAAATCCAGAAAAAAATACTGCTCCAGGACCTGATGGGAGTCTAATACCAACACATTTATCAACTTGAAAAAAACCTTTTTTGTGTAACTATAGGTAAAACATTTCCAACCCACAAATATGTTAAGCTATCAAGATTTGATGGTGTGTGTTGATTATATAAACTATGATGATTGTTTTTGGGAGAGAGGATTTAATATTGAATAATGTTTTGACAAAACACACTGCTCTACAACAAATTATGAGCTAAGAAGTCCCCTTGAATTTGGAATCGAGATGGCACACCAAACTAGCAAGCCAGTTTTTTAACCACAGTACTTTCTTAGTTTTCTTATCGGGTTGGTTATGGAATAAATGAGGATCCCTAGCTAATAATGAGCTTGCTTACTACTCACTAGTTAGCTTGCCAGGTTTGGAACCACATCCAGATTTAAACACGATCACTCCTCCAGTCGATCCAGCTGTAAATGGGTACCAGGCGCATGAGTTGGGGAAGGTAAACAAACACAGCAAGGAAGGGAAATAGCCACCCCACCTAAAAGTTGCTGCGACTTAGTACATGCAGTTATCTTCATCCCCGATGGCAGGCTGCGGCATTGGGACATATATTTACCTTTTAAGGGACAAAAATGGTCAGTCAATGTCAAAGAGGGAGATGTGATTATATACACTGATGGATCTGTGATTTAGACATGTTCACAGTGCTTGGGCCTTCACAGCTCAGTATGCAAGTAAAACGATCAGGGAGGAGAGTGCGATTAGCATGACCATGGAGATTATGGAGGCGACCCAGCATTTGAGTGGGTAGGAACACAGAAGGCAACACAGGTACAAGTGGGTCTCGTTCGTGAAAAGTGGATTGAGGTATTGAGAAAGGCGAGGTTGAAAGTAGTTATATTTATTTTCATGCCTGGACATGTGGGTGTTTGAGGTAATGAAAGAGCAGATCAACTGGCGGCATGCGTGATTGTGGCACAGGGTGATGAGGCAACGGATTGCACGGACACTTTGAACTCCATAAGAGATATAGCACTCATTGAGAGTGAGACTAGTGTGGATGATGATTCCTTTTCAATGGCCAAGACTAAAGAACAGAGTTTGAAATGCAATGTTGCTAGAAGTGAATTTTTTGGAGGGCGCATAAGAATGATGGTCAACCAGCAGAGGACCTGTACTGTCTGTACTGGGACAAAACTAACATATTCATGATGCTTCATCTGCGACAATTATTTTGAATAAGTTGTTTATATTATTTGATCAGTCAATCTAGCTGTAGAAATGAATATGCACAAATGTGGAAGGTAAACATAGGAAGGACAATAACTCCCTCATCTCAACGAAAGATGAGGCCAAGTACTGTGATATAGAATATACCTCACACCCATATAACATGATATGCTGTGAGATTACCGTTACCATTTAGTTTCTAATGAATTCTGCTAAAACTTACTTTGAAAATAATAGGCTCAACCTTTTTTCTGTAACTGTAGGTAAAACATTTCCAACCCACAATGCTGTTAAGCCCTCAGGATTTGTTGGGCTGTGTAGATTATACAAAACATGATAACTTTTGGGGAGAGGATAGAATAGTCCATAATGTTTGTTTTGACTAAATACAAATGTTCTGCAAAATATTATGAACTAATACAAATTATTAATTTTATATATTAAAAAAAAATTAAGAATGACATTGACTTAAAATTTAACTTTGGTATGTTTAGTGACCAATTAAATGTGTATCTTGTACATTCACTGATCGTTGATCACACATTAAATCTGCGATAACATATCACTGATATTGAAGTCATTATTTTCACTTGCAATGACCACTAATCGTTATGCTTAGAAGCTTTAGATTTTGGAATGATCAGAAAATTAAGACTGTAATTGCATGTAAACTTTATTATGTTTGATGATTCAAGACATTTCTGCTCTGACAATCGGAATGGTAATTAACATTTATAATATAATAATATTAATATTTCAAAATATTTTGCATCACATTTGTAATTGTACAATATCGTTATACATAAAACATTATACATACAGCACTGATTCTTTCTATCTAATAAAAAAGCCATAACTTTTCAAGACCTCAATATAAATATCATTATAAATAATCTTAACCCTAAATAGTCACAGTCAAAATCACAGTTTTACAAGTTTATTTTTCACCATAAATTTTCATCTATATATGTTTAAATTTATCAATAATTTATCATTAAGGTTGTCAAGAATCCTTTAATTATAATTTTTAAAATTTTATGAAAATGTTCTGCTCTGAGAGCTCTATATACGGTACTTACAATGAATAAACATGTATCTGTGAACATTTTAAAATATAAATTGGAGAATAGTGAGAGTGAAAAATACATTACTTTCAAAAAATCTGAATATAATTTTTATTTTAAACTTCATTTAAAATAACCTAAAACATCTGCAAGTCCATAAACTTTTATTTTATTGATATATCCATAAATTCATAATACATGATAGTTTCATCAGTTTTCAATTATAAACGAATTTTAAGTTGTTGTGTTACAATGCTTGCAAAGCCAGTCAGAATGGAAGCCATTTTAGTGAAATTATTATGGATTGTTTTTATAATCATGTGTAATTGTTGGGAATTATGTTTGTTTTCAAAGAAGATATTAGAAATGTGTTAGTTTCGTTATGAAATGACATTGACAAAATTAGATCTGAACTTGCGAACTGAAAATAAACGTGTAAGGAAGATATTTTTTCTTAGGTTTAATATTCAAGATTGTATTGAAAGTAAGTGACATCTACCACATATTTCCGTGTATAAGCTGGGAATTATTTAAATATATTATTGCATATGATTTATGGGTCTTGGCTTATATACGGATAATACGCAAACACACAAAAATATTTTTTTTAAATGGCGGTAGAAACAAACAAAAACGAGAACACTGAATAATGTTAAATACTGGTAATAGAGGAAATATCTTACCGGTACCACTACAAACAGTCATTATAATCCTTCGAATTTGGAATTATACTGGGAAAACTATATCAGTTAGGTGAAATCTGTGATGCCACAATGAGTAAGCCTACCACACAAATTTCCTCCTCATTATCCGAAACATTACTTATGCCTATTTAACAAAGAAAATTTGGTGTCACTTTCCATGTCGCAATGTACAAACGAATAGGAAGTGTGAACTCTAAACTACACAAAGGTCACAGTTTTACATTAACCCTGGGAATACTTTATATGCACGCACAACAAATTTTTTCTAAAGCATTACCGGTAGAATCATAAAAACGGTAGTGCAGAATACAGTCAAATAGGCTTATTGATAGCAGTAAAAAGACTTAAGGTATGAAAAGTCATTTCAATCCCTCGAAGTCAGAAACACTTCATTATCTTCTTCTGCGTACGTTCTCAACTCCTGCAGATTAGCAGGATTTAGTCTGGAGAGCAGAATGCATTGTGCCATGGTTTACAGCATTGCTGAGTCTTTCGGCCTGACACATCTGACTTCAGCAAGGCTTTGGATTACTTTGATTCTATATGGGGTGAGACAGCCAACTCCACATCATAACCTTCTTAGTCGTTTCTTATGACATGCATGGAAGGTAAACAGTGTTTTTGTTCTTTGCTCCCCTCTCAGGCCACGGCAATATACGGGTGTCGGAAACACCGAATTATGAAACAGTTCACAAATTTCATCCTCTGTTCCTTATATAATCAGTCTCTGCTTCACTATCTACCAGTGCATTGTTGACATTGTCCTCATAGATAGCACCATTCTCATTTCCATTCATTGCATTACTAATGGAGCACTTTTTGAAGGATTGGACGCATCATTTCGGACGATATATCAGATCACGATTCTTTGACTCGTAGTAATTGTGGTGGTCTCTACTTTTATTATATTGTGACCCTTTATCACAGCTAAATCAGATGGCGCAATCCTGTCATTCCATTTTTCTCAGAGTCTCAGGAGACATCAGGTGGCTGCAAGAGGGAGGTACACAGGTAGTAACAGTAATAGTTCCAGGAATTGCAGATACAGACAACTCCATCTCACAGCATTATTTGTCAACCGTCTCTGTGAGATGTGCCAGAACAAGACCCAGACTAGCATGGATGGATTTTTTAAAGCAGCCCCTTCTGCTTCTGCTCCATTCCCCCCACACTTCATCCAGCCATTTCAGGCCAATTTCAACAATTGTTGAAACAGCTATACTTAAAAAATACAGGAACCCCCATTCCGGTACTGTTACTACGAATATCCAGGAAAGTGCGTTGTTCCAAATTGGCGGTACATGTGATAAACCATCTATATATGTCATTCATGAGGTTATTGTCTATCCCCAGGTGAACAATGGTTGATCATATTCACTGTGGGTGGGAGCTTCTGCTGTCATTCCAAGGTCAGATGTGTCACCTTGGCTGCATTAAGTCCATGTTTGTTCAAGGTTATCTTGATGTTTTCTATCCACTGTTTTCTTGATGTACCTTGGCCTTATGTTCTGATATTATTTTGTTATATTGTTATATGCTCTTATTGGTATTTGGTTTGGGTTCATTCTCATATGGTGACCGAACCATTTTACTTGCTGTCTTTCGATATGCTCAATATATGATATTATACCTACTCTTTTCCTAATTTCATTTCTTATTTTAACCATTGCAGCTTTTCTCAGAATTTCATTTCACATGTAACGATTTTCCTTTGATGTGAAGCTGTTAAGGATCATGTTTGACATTGATATTGGTAGCAGAATGTTGGTATACATGTAGATATTATCTGTCTTTTGATTTCCATCTTGATGTTTGGGTGAAGAAGTAATGGTGAAAGTTGGTAGGCCACTGTGTTTGCTTTCTAGCACTTTGTTTCTACTTCTCTGTCTAGTTTTACATTTTCAGAAAAAATTCTCCCTAGATATTTAAATTCTTTGACTTGTTTTACTTTGGTGTTATCTATTGTTACATCCATTGGTGCTGCAGATTTACTAATTTTCATAACTTCTGCTTTTTGTACATTAATTTTCATATTGTACTTCTGACATGCTAATAGCAATGCATTGATGTGGTTTTGCAAATTTTCTTCATCTTTATATATTAGACTTTGACTGTCTGCAAATAATAGTTTGTTGATTTAATTCAAGTTCCTCATCAGGTTTATTTACAATGTTTTTCTCTTTGTTGATGTGAAGCTTCTTTTATTATTCTGTCCATGTATATGTTGAAAAGTAGATGTGAATGCACAGCCTTGTCTTACTCCAGATTTTGTTTCAAAAGGCTCAGTCATTTCATCTGTTATTCTTACTGAATTTTGGCATTTTTGATATATCGCTTTTATATTATCTAACAGCTGTCCTCTGATATTATAAATTGCTAATGTCTCCATGGGAATGTTTCTATCTACTCTGTTTAATGCCTTTTCCTGGTCTACAAATAATGTGTTTAAATCTTGATTGTATTCAATTGCTTTTTCTCTCAGTTGTCTCAATGTGAATAGTGCAGACACGATGCTAGTCACTGGATCTCTGTGTTTCTATATGCTTTTATTGCTTTGCATGGTATACCATCCTCTCCTAGTGATTTATTACTTAGGCTATGTTTTAAGACTTCTTTTATTTCTTGATTATCTATTCTATATCTATTCTTGATTAGTTTATCTGGTTCTGTGATTTCTAGATCTTTTTGATCAATAGTGGGTTTATATTCTGCTGTGATGGTTGGATTGTATAATTCCTGGAGTATTCTTTCCAACTTGCTTTTTTTCTATTTATGCTGTGCACTAAGTTTTACCATTTTTATCATTGATGATTGTTATGGAATTATCATTCTCTTCTCTCACTTGCATTGATTTAATACTTTTGAAAAATTCTCTTGGGTTTGATTTACACTTGCCAGTTAAAAGTTCTCCTTACTTGTTCTATGTATTTACTTTTGCTTTTTTTATTACATGCCTGGAATTTTTTCTAGCTAGTCGATATTGTAGATAGTTGTCATGATGTTTGGATTTCAACCATTTCTGGAAACAGTGTTTTTGTTGTACAGCCTTTTCTATCTCCACACTCCACCATGATGTTTTCTTCTTACTTGGGACGTCTTTTGCAACATATATTTTGAAGTTTTTTTGTCATTGCATTTTTTAAAATATCCAATTTTTTTGGATGGTATCAGTTTCTTTTGGTAGGCTTTGCAAATTGTTTAGTCATTTTCTTATACAGTTCATCGCTTTATTTTTGTTTCTTCTAGAGTATTCAAGTTTATAACTTTTTCCTGCCATGGTCTTGTTTCTTTTCTTTGTGTTGTTCTTATGTGTTCTCTTTTCTCAGTGAGTATAACAGGTCTATGATCTGTGTTAGTCGATGTGTGGGAAAACTCTTTCATCAGTGACATGTCTCTTTTGCCTTTGTTTAACGAGAGTGAAATGAATTTGTAGTAAATTGTCCCATTTATACTATGTTTGTATGTGGCTTCGTCTGTCTTGGTAAAAATATTAGTTATTAGCAGTCCATGATCTAGGCATATATTGATCAGTTCATCCCCGTTATTGTTTCGTTCTGTTGTTATGTCCCCGAAACTGCCTAAGCAATGTTCACGCTGTGCTCTTTTCTTCCCTATTCATTATAGGGTATTAATTTTGAAAACATCAGAGTTTTTAAAATTGAGATTGTATGATATATAGAAAGTAATGTAAATCTAGGCCTAGCATTATAATAAGTAGGATTTTTCACTTGAAATCTCTGGGGCTTTGAAATTTACTCAGAAAGTGCACACATTCATTATGTAACATAGAAAGTATCGATGCTCTTTCACGCGAGTTCAATTTTATCGGCTGTAAATGGAAACATACAGTGTTTTATTTTCACACGCTGTATTATGAGCACATTAATTTGGTTAAGAAAAAGTATAGGAAATAACAGAGGTATAGGTTTTTCTCAAAGGAATCTGTCAGACAATAGCATGTGAATCAATCATTACAATTTTTTTAAATGTTGAATTTGTTCATCTTCATTATGCAATAGTAAAATTAATAATCCAGCATGCAGGGGGAACGTTACATAATTTGTATTTAGCGCTGTATAGGTTAAGCAATTATTTAACCCTCATTATCTGTGCACTACCCAAGTAAGCAGTCTTTCACTTAGTCAATACTGTTATATAAACTATTTTCTCATGCATGGTTTTGCATTTCAACACTTTAGTTTTGTTATATTGATATTTAGTCCACATTTTTAAAATTTTCTGTGTAGAACATTTAACTCTGCATTGTATCTAGTTTTTTTTCTACATATTGTTGTGACTGCACCAGACGTGCCACATCATCTTTAAAATTCAGACCCTCTAAATGTTCCCAAAGGGTCCATTGAATACATGTTTTCTTCCTCATTGGGCTTGCATTTACCAGTCTATCAACAACAAAAATAAAAATGGGGACAAGTAGCATCCTTGCTGTACTCTAATGTGTATTTAAAAATTATACAAATAAAAATACAATACACGCTAAATATAAATATTTTTAGTTTCAAGCGAGAGATAACACAAGCATACTCAAAAATAAACCTATCTGATATCAAAATTACTAAGAAGTCTTACTCAGATCAATTAAGAAGCAACACATAAATTATTATGGCAATTAAAATATGACACAAACTAAATATATAATATTTTAAAGTTATAAATGAGAAATAAGAAAAACATACTCCATTTTAGCATCTGCAGTATGTGATACAAGTGGAGGTACTGGATTGAGTCTGTGCACACTAAAACCATCTTCGTCATCTTCATCAGATATATGCAGATCATTCAAAGTATTTTCACCTGGGAATTACATAAGTTTACATTAGGGAGGGTAGATAATTTTTAAAATATGAAAAAAATACACTTGACTTCAATGCATGGTTATATATTGTTCACATTTGTGGATTAAAAAAATGTATTTTATAGCCTTTAATGTTCACCCACATATTCCACTTTCATTTTCAAACTTGTTCACTCAAACTTGTAGCACCACTTGCAAGCTAGTGTAACCTACCTAGCAATATGCACATGAAATGGTGGTGGAGATAGAACATGCTAGGATATACTAGGAAGACCAACATGAGCAATATTGGACAAGCATTGTTCTGAAAGAAAGAATACTTGATGTGTCATTAAGAGATAGAATTAGAAACGATAACATCAGACAGATAGCCAAACAATACCAGTATTGGAACACATCAAAAGACAACAGATCAAGTGGTTTTCACACACTTCCAGACTACCAACAGATAGCATGCCACAAATGGCAATGACAGATAGACATCACAGCTATAAAACCAAAGGCAGACCATGTAAAAGATAAATCACAGAAATCAAAGAAGCCACAGGAACAAGCTTACAAACAGCACACAAGAAGGCTATCTCCAGAGAACTCTTTCACCCCTGACACAGCAAGGCATACAAGGACCACAACGTATAGATAGATTGTTCTGAAACTCACAGGGAATGAGGAAAATGGGAAGACCAAAACTCACATGAAGGAAAAAGTTAGACACAGATAGGCAATGGGTTGGGTAAAACATTTAAGTAAATGGAATCAACAGCTAAAGACAGGACAAGATGGAAGATATTTGTCGAGCACCTATGCTTCACAAGGAATGGAAGGTGAATAGATGAAGATGATGAAATAATCCTTTTAGCTGTGAGCAGGCAACTCTTGACAGCCTATAGCTTTTCTGACAAAAGTATAGGTTCTCAATTGTGTAACTGAGGTGACACTCAGACTCTTATAAGATCTCAAAAGCATGGATGTATAAGGAGGGTTTATGGATGCATGCTTAGTTCCAGAAGGAAGGCATTCCAGTGCAACCGCATCCCAGGATTACCATGTCCTGCCAGGAGCAAAGCAAACACGTCTGGGCCAATCAACTCATCATTTTTATCTCAGATTTCTTGACCCATCAGCAGTGATGTCATAATTTAGCATTTCCCGTCACATAGAGTCTGCCAAAAGAGGATAAATGTGCAATGTCTTCTGGCTGGCATCTCAAAGAAGAGAGTGGCCCTATTCTTTGCACCCTGAACTAGAATTCCAGTACCCACATGGGCGTAGATGGATAGAAAATACATATAACAGAATATGTAGTAGTGATACAAAGCAATTGAAGGTGATATTAAGCTACTACATATTAAATATAAAGTGCTTAGCCTCAAAAGCTCTGCATGGATACCTAAACAGTGACAAACACATTAAAAAAACATGCTGTACAGAGATAAATAGTGGATGAAATAAGAGACACTACTGCAGATATAAGCACATTTCAGGCAAGTGAAAAAAAATGGGTTAAATGGCAAGGAGAATACACAATTTTAAAGAGTTGAATTCAAACCTTTATGTAACTATCTTCACATAAATCCAGTTCGGGGCCACATAGTACATTGGTTATAGCACTGGCTTTGCATATGAATGGTCCTGGGATATTCCTCAGCTAAGGCAGAAATGTTTTACTGGCAATGGCTCCCAGGTTGGCCCAACCACAATTGAGTACCTGATTATTCCGAAAGTAAATTCTGCAAGGGAGAGGAGATAGCTACCTGCCTCATATAGCAGAGCCACTGAAATGTGACATTGCTAACATCTCACACCCCTACAGCATTAATATATCTTAATAAATGTTATGGGTTAGCTGTACTTTACTTTTAAATTCAGTTCAGAAAAGACAACGTCCGAAACTTAGTTCCAACAAAGTGTTGCAAAGTTGTATGAACCAATGATGACCTAAGAAAATCCGCTCTATACATGACCAGTATCTGACTGAATGTTTAAAAATTGATCGCAGAAGAAAACATCAAAAAATAAAAATCAACTTTACCCCTTTCACAGACACATAAATTCTTACCTACGCCAGCAAGAAGTGAGTCCATGGCTGCCTGTACAGATCCATGCTTCTTGATAGCTGCTTCTGATTGTGAACATGAGAAACCCATATCCTACAACAAAAAAATTGCAAATGACATACAGAGAGGTATACACAAATATAGTTAATTTAATTCAACAAGAGTTGGCACTTTTTACAACAATTTAAAAACAAACAATATAATTTTACAAATCTATTGTGAATTATTTGTCTTTGAATGGATCTACCCAGTAAAAACATTAAAAAGCTAAACCAAATACTATATGGATCCAAAGTATCAGAAGATATGACTGTACAATACATTCTTCATCAATAAATGTGGTTCTGCATGCTTTTGCTGATGCCAGTCAGAAATATTGTATTCCTTTTAATCTGTGATTGCCTTTCTTTAACTTTCAGTCTCTGCCTCTTATAACATAATATTTACATCATTTATTAGTTGTTCCATATTTTATCCACAGGATTTTCCATATACATTTAGCATGATTCCATAAATAAAAATATTTCTGAGCATTTTGTTAGTTCCTGAATATTTTCTTTCTTTTCGTTTTATACCCCTTAATCACTTTATATTGTATAAAAAAATGTCTGCTTTGAATAACGCCATGACACCAATCGTTTTGATTGGATGTCGCACACAATTCTGTTACGTAAATGCACTATTTATTGACATAAATGTACTACATTCTGGAGATCTGACAGAACACAGCTATTATATTATAGATTCTGTATATATAAATAGTTTTATGTATTACAAAATGCTTCCAGACATATGCAGCTGTGTTTTATTTCAAAATAAATGAATTATTATTCAGTTTTCTGGGATACAAGCTTGGATATGTACACATTTTTATTGTTTTTTCCTTACTTTTGTTTTTTTCTGAATTAAATTTTCCATAACACAATATTGTATGTAAGCAAACAAACTAAACTAATTATTATTGCCTATCCATATTCAACCTGGCACGGCAGGGAAACAACAACGATCTTGATACATAATACTGTAGACAGAGAGCTGTGGAGAGCCATGATCACCTACGTCAGCAGGCATGGCACCTGATGATGATCCATTTCTGAATACTTTGATGTCAGAATTGTTAATGTGGACAGGACAGTGAGGGAGAAATTATAAAAATACAAATATTACCACAAATTACTAAAAATATTCCAAGAATGTGTTCCTGTATAGCAGGAAAACCTTACAGAGGACAAAGCATTAAAGAAAATCTACTCAACCTTTGTATAAATTGTGCACATCTACTGAAAACTAATGAAATTAACACACCATTTAGATACCAATAGAGAGAGAGAGATCAGTATATTTCAAGAAATGTAATATATTTATTCTATCAGAGGGTAAATTAAAGAAACCCCGTACATGACGTGGCAACAGCAAGAGCATGCAGTCTTTATCACACAGCTACAAAATCCTTCCCTGCAACTCCCTAATGGGAAACATGCAGTATTTGACAGTTATATACTTTATTATATATAAATGATATACATTTTATGTGACCCTAGATTTCCCAAAATAAACTCATAGCAACTAAGCAGAATGCAAATGATAATAACTATGGAAGGACTAGTTTATCCATTTTTAAATATTATTACTGTGAAAATGGACATATAAATATTTGTAAAATACATTAAACAAAGGTATAATTGGAAATATGGAATGGAACAGCAGACTGAGAAAGATAACAGGATCTGGCAGCAATTTTGACTGACTGAAGCACCTAAGAATAGTTGAGGAGCAACTAAGTCAGTCAAATGAAGATCACAACAAGATCTCCATAAAATAAGAAATCTTGTATTTTTTAAAATACACTTTAATCTTACCATTAACTGATGAGTTCTCACTCTTAAAAGTTCATTTACGGCATCATCACAATTTTTATCTAATTTTAACACTTGCAAGAAGGCCTTCTCTGCATCTGCATACATCTGAAATACAATAAAGTGTCATAATTAAAAACATTCTGAAACACATTAATCATAACATAAAGAATTCAAAATTCAAAGATAGAGACATAGCATGCTCAAAATCTTGTTCTTCCATTAACTATTCTGTTCTTAATAGGGTGATATTGTTAATAAATTCTGATATTTGCAAACCTCAAGGGAGTTTGTCACTCTTGTTCCTCCATGTCAGATGAGTGTAACTTTGGGTTTTGAGGAACTATAAAAAACAAGTAAGTGCTAAAACAAGAAGTATAATATCTTTACATAAAAAAAAATGCATGTCTATTAACCTTCACCACGCCTATATCAACTCTGGCCGCCGAAAAACAAAAGGGCAGTGCCTCGACTAAGGCACCAGGAGGGCCACCAACAGCTCTCTAACCCCTCTTTCTACACTGCTCGCACATCAGACTCGACGGTATCTAACCAGAAGGTGGTCAACAACACTGTGAACACCCTCATCCAGGACAACCACCTTCCCACCACTGCCAAGGCTCTTTGCATCGATAAAAGCTGTTTAGGCAAACCTGTCTTCTATATGCTGCCTAAAATACACAAGGAATTGAATCCCGGCAGACCTATTGTCTCAGCTTGCTCTTGTCCTACAGAGCGCATCTCTGATTTCCTCGACAGTATTTTGCAGCCCTTAGTCGAGGCACTGCCCTCATTCTTGAAAGACACCAAGCATGCTCTCACTATTTTTTCTTCTGTGCATTTGTCTTCTGATCGCACCTATCGTCTGTTCTTGCTTGATGTTTGCTCTCTGTACACGTCTATACCACATGCCGATGGTCTTAGGGCGTTGCAGTTCTTGCTGGACAAGAGTCCGCATCCTTCTGTATCTACTCCAATCCTTATCCGCCTTGCTGAACTGGTGCTCACACTCAACTCTTTTGAATTCGATGGACATTTCTTCGATCAGATCAGTGGTGTGGCCATGGGCACTAAGATGGGGCCTAGCTACGCCTGTCTTTTCATGGGACATCTAGAACATCTAGTTTGGTCTACCTACGATGGCCCATTCCCATCTCTTTTCCACGGATACATTGATGATGGGATAGGCATTACTGACATGACAGAAGCAGAACTGTCTCGCTTCATCAACTTCATCAACAATTTCAACCCCGCTATTAAATTCACATTTACCATTTCCACCACCTCTGTCCATTTCCTGGACATCATTGTCACCATTCATCCCCTATACCTCAGCACATCAGTCTACTACAAATCCACTGATGCACATGGCTTTCTGCTCTACACTTCTTCTCATCCTCCCGCCTGTCGTAACTCTCTACCTTACTCACAGCTTCTTCGCCTTCGTCGCTTATGTAGCGATGACGACGATTTTCTCGACAAATCCTCTGAGATGATTGAGTTCTTTCGTAGACACTCCTTCCCTGACAGCATTCTTTCATTGGCTTGGCTCCGTGTACGCCAGCTATCTCGCCTTGATACCTTGAATAATTCCCAGGGTTCTTCCTCCTCCTCTGATAGGGTTAAACTGGTTCTTACCTTCCATCCCCATAACTCGACTGTCCGTCGTATTCTACTTAAACATTATTCCCTTCTCCAGTCTGATTCTGACACCCGTGACGCTTTCCACTTATTACCTCTGGTGGCCTATAGGCGCGACAAAAATCTGAAGGACATTTTGGTCCACAGCCACCTCAGGTCCTCTGCACCTGACCATTTTGGTACCGTGCGGTGCTCACGCGGTCGTTGTTTCACATGTCCTTATGTGGTTCAGATGAGCTCCATCTCATTCCCCAAGGCCAGTTTCTCCATCGATGAGGCCTTTACATGTGAATCCCGTAATGTTATTTACGTGATCATATGTAAACGCTGTGGTAAGCAATATATCGGTGAGACTGGCCTTAGACTGAGCGACCGCTTCTGCAACCATTTGCATGCTATCAAACACAGAACACCCACTCCTGTGGCCAATCACTTCAACGGCGATGGCCACCGTGGTGTACTTGACATTCAGGTCACTGCCATCAGATCCTGCACCACCGATGATGGATCTAGGTACGCCCTCGAAAATCATCTCATTTTCGAGTTGGGTACCATCAAGCCATTTGGACTCAATTCCAACCACTCTTTCGCTTAGTTCTCAGTCGTATTGGTCTTTGTTACGTCATCGTTTTGTTCCTCTCGTTCCACCTGTATTATCGTCTTTGTGTACTTCCTGTTCGTATGCTTCTGGTATCTATCTTAGTACCACATTTCACTCGGATACGCATTCATTTTTACTTGTGGTTTGTTTATGTTTGTATGTTATGTCCGTATCTTGAAAAAGGCCTATTGGTCCGAAACGTCGACTTTGTCCTGTGTATTGTCATCTGTAGATTATATTCTGTGTTTTGTTTTGTTATATGTACCATATTTACATCCGTTAGTGATAGTGTGTAGTGTTTTAGTCATCATTCAGTAGGACTTCATTACCTGTTTTACACGTGAGTATTATTGGGTGATACCATATTTTAAGATCTTTTATTTTGGACAGGGAAAAGAAATCATTGCCTTCATTAATTGTGTTTGTCAATGATGCTTGTGATTATTAAGATTGTGATAATTAAACATAACTTACTTTTAGACCAGCTAAAGCTCTGCCTTTTCTAAAATATCCTTTAGGCCAGTCTTTATCCAATTTAATTGCCTTTTCTGCATCTCTCAAAGCTCTAAAGTGAACAAAAATATAGTTTTCAGTTAATACAAATGTGTAACTGTTAATTGACTACATACTCAAGTAGAAGAGAAAAGAAAAAAAAATCAACTATCTCTAGGAAGGCCTATCCTACGCAATTCTCAATTTCTCTCCTAGTACTGCTCCCTATACTTTCCATATCTGTCTCCATAATTCTTCTTCTTACACTACTTGGTATGCTCACTCTGACTGCTCGCTTAATTTAAAATTCCAGAAGAGTTATCTAGTGGTATTGGTTAGAGTTTTCATAGTGTATGATGAATTTCTTTTCATTCTCCTTGATACTGTCATATTTGTGATATGCACATAAATGCAATTTGGTCAAGGATTCCATGCAGACACCACTTATGAATATCTTCAGTCTCTTAATGTCTTGCTCCATCATCTACCATGTCATCAACCTACACAGAATGACTGTCTTCACATTAAAATTAAAGATCACTAACTTAGTATGCACTATTTTTTAATGCAATATAGTTTTCAACATAAAAATTCCCCCTTGCTTTTTCTTAATTTATATCACTTGTTTGTCAATGCTGTTTCCTCTGTATGTAAAGATGTTACTTCCATCCATGCTGCTCAAAAAGTAATTCTCAAAAGTAATTCTGTACATGCCACTGTCTGAAATTTACCTTTAGCATTTTTGTCTTTCTTTTCTAGATCCTTATACTTACTAATTGAAATAGCTTTTCTGACAGAAGCACAGGTCCCTCTCATTTGAGTAATGAAGGACACCTGAACTTATATAAGATTTGGTACCTCAAAAGCATGGTTGTGTTAAAAGGGTTTATGGATGTATATTTAGTCACTGAAGGGAGACAATTCCAAGTGGCAATATCCCAGGATCATCATGTCCTGCTAGGAGTGCAGCACTTACATCTAATCACACTAGTTCTGAAGTTTTAAACCTTTGAACTGAGCATCTAACAGTTCTCATGTCAATAGCTTAGCAAGCATAAACAGAATACCAGCATTTGTGAATGTCCCCACATGAATTCAAATTATGCTAGCCAACTGTAACGTACAATGGAATGCTGCTGAATATGTGGCTCAATCTTCTGGATGATCACAGAGAACATAGAAAATATTAAGTCTTGCTATGTGTACATTTTGAGCTCTTCTATTCTTATTTTCAGAGAACAACAAAATAATGGTGGAGCAACGTCGTTCTCAGACCCTCATGGTGCTGGGTTAAATCCACGGTTGGGACATAATTTTTTTTCTTTCAGAGATACAATAAAAATCTTTCCTGTACATGTCGCAGCATCTGCTATGCCAAAGTGGCTTTTATTTCCACAGCACATAGAAATATTCCCTGCACACATTTACAGGAAAACATGCAGTAACATAATCAAAATAATGTAGGGCATTACTTTCTGAGAAATCCATGCTTTTCTATTATACATATTACACTTCATATTCTATTTTTAAATATATGTGTTCCATTTTGTCATACTTACTTGTCGTACTGTTCTATTCTATCAAAACAATAAGATCGATTCCCAAAAAATCTGCAAAGACATATAATGAAGTGTTAACAATCTAGCTCATTCATTTAAATAAAATCTCACAAAAAATTTCATTTCAAAACTACTTATACCATATCTCTGTTGTGTTTATTCTGTCTAGAATATAATGGTGTTTACTTGTAACAATAGTTTAAGGACTGACTATTTTTAACGTTAAATAACAATTAACTTTGTCTTCAATTCTCGCAAAAAAATTTTTGTTTTTAGAAAATGTTCTCCCCCAAAGCTTAAAACGGTAGCAAAGAATAACAACATTACAATGTACTTTAGCTATTATGAGAAACAACTATTAATGGTTAAGCATGAGGTTAATTACTTCACAGCACTAAAAAAAAAATTCACCAAACCATTATGGCCCTAAAAATGTAGCTCCAACATTAAAACTGGAGACAGTTGTCCAGGAGCTAGGCAAAAACAGATATAAGAGGGATGAAATGCCTATGTGTTACATGGGCCTGAAAGGAGAGCACAGAACAGCAACACTGTGACCTGCCATGCATGTCATAATTAAGGAGGTTTTGGGGTGGAGATTGCTGGCTCATCCCATAGAAGACATGTTGAAGTTAGATGTACCAAAAGGCAGATATCACAGCAGTAGACCAGAATTTTGTTCCCAGGAGCCTGATAGTCTGCAGTAGTTTAAAAATAAAGAAATGTAGAAAGAACTGTAAGAAATTGTTGACAACAGGAAAAGATGAAAGAGGGTTTGTTGAAGACATGCACCACATGATGTTAAAAGATTAATATATATATAGATAAACTTATTTTACTGCATCCTGGGTAGACACAATCAGCTGTCTCTTTTAGCTGTTTTATGAGAGGTATGCATTTATATTCAGTTAGATTCACTATTGAATACCTCATCACAGCGTGGTAAGATGTAACCATGTGTGTTCTTCTTCTTCTTATAGTCCATCCATGTGAAGTTGTCCATCATGTCTGTCAATAATTTCTAATATAATGTTCTCCCATGCTAGAATGCCAAGCTCCCAATTACCTTCTCTTGGTCCCCCCCAAACTCCTCTTGCTCTTCAACTTGATATTATCATGGTGTGTTCTATTTCCTCTTCTCATGTTGTGTTAAATAGATGTGGACTGAATTCTGCTACAGGTGAGTAGATCTCTTTTTCAATTAAATTCTTTCACAATACCTTCATTACACTTTTTATCTGTCCATCACATTCTCAAAATGCTTATATAAAACCACATCTCTACTGACTCTACATAATTTTTACAGGTAAAGCCAGGAAAAGGGTAATGAAGTTTTGCTAATCACTTGAGACACACACATAACACAGACAAATAAACATTTCGACCAAAAAGCTTTTATCAAGACAGTATACACAACAGAAAACGACAAGTAGGAACAACACTACCAACGTTCACATGGCCAAGTTAACTATAATATGGAGACGGACTGGAAACATCGATCTGTGTGTGTTGTTATGTGTATCTCAAGTGATTAGCAAAACATCATTACCCTGTTCCTGGCTGTGCTTGTTGGATTTCAGTTTTGCGCAGTTAAGTACATATTATCAATCTTCCTACATAATTTTGTACTTATCTGGTTGTCCATGATTTACTTTGGTATATGAAAACAGGTTTTATATAACTTCTAAGAACTCTTTCACCTAAATTGATAAATATACATTACATAAGATGTTCTTTATCTTGTGAAATTTTGCCTTCACCTGTGCTATTCTATATTTCTTTTTCTCCATTCATTCTCAAACTCCTGCAGATCAGCAGGGTGTGGTCAAGAGAATAGAATGCATTGTCATGGTTTACAACTTGGCTGGGATATCTCTGCCTTTTGGCGTGAAACATCAAACTGCAGTATGGCTTCTGGGTTACTTTGACACTCTAAGGAATGGGACAGTCATATTTTATGACATGCATAGCAGGTAACAGAATCACTATTTTTTAATCTCCTTTCAGGCCCGGAAACACACAGGTGTATTAAACATTTGACTACATCTTCCTCTGCTGTTATCAAGTTACCCATATACTTGAATATGTTACTTCAGACTGGTCTCATATATTTTGCTGCTGCATTCTGGAGGTCATCTGTTTTTTGTTACTATCAGGTTCTGTGGCAGAGAAATACAGAGCTCTCAAATGGCCAAACACTAAAATGGCAATTGTGCACCTGGACCATTTAGAAAGCAATGGCAACCTGCTGAACATACTTATATTGTCTAGAAAACTACAACAGCCAAAAAATTCTGGGTTTATTGCTACATCCTGAAAAGGATATGCTACCAACTTTATGACCATTAATTTAGTTTTTCTGCTATTCAGAAGTCCTTTGTTTTGACTTTCACAATTATATTTTCAATGTATATATGATTATTTTACATATAAATATATGCATGTTAAGTGTGAATAATTGACACAGAGTGTAAAAAGAATATACATAATGTGAAAAATGTAATTTAAGTATTTAAATTAACCATCATTGTTAAAATTATTTGTGCTCAAACTTGGTGATGCTTAACAACGAATGTGCTATGAAGAACTATTCTGCCCACAATCTACAGGAAATAGGTGGATGTGGACAAATCTAACAAGATTAGGCTGAAAATCAATGAAACAAGAAGACAAAGAGGAAATATTTAGGGTGGTATAATGGTTAGTGAAAAAAGGGGGGGAAAAAACAACAAAATTACTTGAATGCTTAATTCTTGTTCAGGAAATTGTCTGCAACTACTAGTACTACTAGAAAGGATACACATTGATGGATGTGACCAGCGCATATCTTACCTAAAATCTGTTGGATCTAGACTAATTGCCTCAGTGAATAGCTGTATTGCAGCTGTGTACTGTTCAACTTGTGCCATCTCATTTCCTCGAACTGTGGGAAATAATTAAAACTGTTCTTAGTTTAATTTAACAGCACCATAAACTAAATAAAGCACAAAATATATACATGCAATTGTATACATAGAATTACAACACATATATGCATAACAATCATTTCTTCTTCTGCGTTCATTCTCAACTCCTGCAGATAAGCAGGATGTAGTCTAAAAAACGAAATGTGTTATTTACAGGTTTACAGCTTAGCTACAATATCCGCACCTTTGGCTTGACATCCGATTTCAACATGGCTTCTGGGCTACTTTGATCCAACAGAATGGGACACAGCCAAACCCACACTCAAAACCTTCTTAGTTGCCTTTTACGATACATTTGGCAATTACATGTTTCTATTCTTTGCTCCTCTTTCAGACACTCAAAACATAGGTGGAACAATAATATAATTATTTCATAAATCTTATTCATATGGACATCAAAAGTGACACAAATGTCTGTAGTTGTTGTCCCACTGAACTTGCTTTTATGTGACAAATGTTTGTAGCTGTTGTCAGACTGAACTTGCTTTAGTATTTTTCTTCTTGGTGTTCTCAAACTCCTACTTATTAGCAGGACATAGTTTGGAGAAAATGTGATGCCTCATGGTTTACTGTCTGGCTTTGATATTTGTACTCTTTGGCTGAGATGGGCAATTTTAGCATGGGATTTTTTTGGCCACCTTAACCTACAATGTGGGATAGTCAACTACACACCTAACCTTCTTAGTCATCTCACACAACATATACAGCAGGTGCATGTGCTACTATTATCTGCTTCCCCTTTGAGCTTAAGCAACACACATATGTGTTTTAGTATAATCTAGACACTTTTATGATTTAAGCACTCGATAACTTCCTCTGGACATGATGTACTTCGGAGGGAAAATCATATTAGTTGTTGAATTTTGTGCATCTATGCTTCAAATACACCAGCTCACCACTCACTCCAGTCCCAAATGAATGACTCTCAGTTCTAGACTAGGACAGCAGACACTAGTAGATTCTGCTGGGACATGGTCCTTTGACAATCCATTGAATTAAGTACGACCCTTTGGCAACATGGTACTGTGCACATCTTTGATGACAAATGTACCAGATTCGAATCCCAATGCAGGAAATTGTGCACCCGGACCATTCAGGAAGCAATGGCAAACTACTAAATGTATTTATATTGTCTATAAAATCACTGCAGCCAAAATATGCTGGGTTGGTGGCTACATCCTGCATGGAATATGCTACCAACTTTTTTTTGTTTAGATGTGTAAAAATCTTCATCCAGAACTACATTGGTAGCTTGTGTTTGATCTAAATGTTGCTGAACATTTCCATTTCTAGAAGAAAGAAACAGTATAACCATCACTCATTTTAATGACAGTGGAAGTGATATGATCTTCTGATGTAAAATACTATTTACTATTTTGTAGTCTTATTTTCATCAATTAATCCTTCTAATAATGTTTCTAAAGTCTATGCTCATTTTCTTGCAGATCCTGCAACATTTATATACACAACAGACATGATTTTTTTTTAAACTGGACTTACTTGCTAATTGTCGACTTCGGAGTACTTTAGGATCTATAATTTCCTCTACCTAATGATAACAATAGCAATTAAATTTATGAGATAGTAATAAATGTCATGAACCTGAATCTCTGAAACTTCCATATAAAATTAATTTTAATATTCCATCTTGACCAATAAATTTCCATATCATTCTTACAATCTATAAGTGCAATATGAATAGTTTTGTCTCAGAGATGATAATTTCAACAATTTGAAAGATTCATACATGAACTGTAATTTTCTGAAAGCCTGAGATGTCTTTTTCTTGAAGTTTCATTATTTTTCAGTATGGTCACCATCAAGAGTATTATACATATGCCAATATCAGACTAGCTCCAATATCAGACTAGCTGTTACATCCATTTGAAGAAGAAATCTGAGGTCTCCTGCAACCAGGTATGCACAGCTGCTTACACCTCACCATTATTGTTGCTGTCAAAATCCAATTGCTGCTGAGTGGATCTACTCTTTGCAGGCACCTCATCATCAGAAGCATAGCAGTTCTTCTTCTTCTTTCGTTCACTTGAAACATGTCAATATCTGTAATTCTGTCTCCTGAATAAAGCTCACTGTCTTTTGTAGTTCATACAGTGTCCCATAGAGCTTTGATTCCAGTGTTGTTTCCTCTGGCCAATATGTCTGCCTCAGCGTTTCATGCTCAGAACACTCTTGAAGTATATGCTTGGCAAGCATAGCAGTGATCCTTGAGGTGTTCCTTCATCTTAGGAGCAAGGAAGAAATCAAAAGATTCAGGATCGGAACTATACAATGGGTGTGGTAAAATGTCATAAAACTTAGACACTCCAATAGTTTCTGCTTGTCGACTTTTGTGAACAAGTATTGTCATGCTGAAGAATTGCATATTTGTCAAAATGAACAAGCAGCAATCGTCCGAGACATTTCTGAAAAGTTATCACATAGCGATTGAAAAGGAACATATTGCCATTCTGTGTGGGTTATGTCTTCAAAGTAAAACAAACTGTCAGCATCATTTTTCCTGCAGAAGGGATGAATTTTAATTTTGTTTATGGTAGGTGACTTTTTATCCAGATACTCCACAGATTTGCGCATCTTTTTTTTCTGGTTCATGATGTGGTGCATGTTAGAGTGTTGGTTACAACTGTGATATTCAGGGATCAACTACTGGAAAGAACTGCTTTTTTCTGTCAGAGGGTAAATGAAAAAAATCACACTGTACATGACATGCCAACAAGGGAATGCGGTTATTATCACACAAGCCACATACAAGCCAACACACACAAGCCTCCCTGCAACTCCCTAATGGGAAACATGCAGTATTGATACTTTTCTAAAAAATAATGATGTTGTCTATGCAGTAACAATTCAGCGGATAAAGGCATCATTTTCCTGTTCACATCACTCCACAATTTCTTGACAGTTGTCTGTGCTGCTTAATTTCTAAATATGTGAACCCCACTTAGTGCATAATTCCTTCTTTCTTCTTAAATGATAAATAATATATAAAGTACTACAGTTACTGCTAAAGCCTAACTATCAATGTACTAATTAATAAATAGCAATAAACAAAAGAACAAGGGCTTTTTTATACGTTACAGTCCAACTTTGACCTTTTTCAAGAAACACATAAACATGAAATACCAAAATACAAATGTATTTATTTGGAGATGTCTTTCTTACAGTAAGACACACCAAATAATGAGGCACGTTTAATAGATGCTGAATTATGTGCATTCACAATTATCACACACCATTGACAGATAGAAATTCTATCAAATTAAAGAAAAATACCAAAAGTGATTAATTAAATAGGTGATAAATCAGATCAAATGAAAGCCCAATGTTAAAGATGAAAAAAATCAACACAGACCACACACACAAACTAAGTATGGTGTGTATGGAAAACAACATGAGGAAAAAAGCAGAGTTGGAGACCACCAATAAGCAATGTTGAGAATGGGGGGGGGGAGAATGAGAGATAGAGGGAAATTGGGGTGGAAAGGGGGGGGGCGGAGAATATGAAAACATTTTAACATTTGAGAAATTGATGCATAAAATTAATAACAGGGGTCTACCAAAAGACAACATTGAGACTATGGCTATGAGGGAAATTGGTAGGGGGATCAGTAATTGACAGCGCCATGAAAACATGAATTTTAAAAATAAAACTGTACTATTTCATTGTACTAATTTTACGGCGTCAATAGGCCATAAAATAGTATGGTCTTTTGCAGACGGTCATTTAGCAATACAAAGAAGCAATCAATTGAATATTTTCTCAGGAATGTGACTTTTCAAGCGAGCATATCACAGCAACGGAAGATTTTTGTTTGCGTCTTTCTCTTTTTTCTTCCATATCTTTAAACATATTATTTCTGAACAATGCTGTTCCCGCTCGCAGGTTCTGCCTCCTGACATCCCGAAATTTGGCCGTGTTTTCCCAGTTTTTGGATTCTATGTGGAAGCCTTAAATTGAGGATTTACAGATGTCTTTATAACTCAGCATTGGTCTAACACGAGCTTGGTGGCCTTCAGTAGTTCCCAGAATAGTACTTGTTTTGGGAAGTTGCAGTTTGACATTCTGCGGACGTGACCCAGTAAACGAAATCTATATTGAGTGTTTCCATGGCAGATGGTAGCTGAGTGGTGCGCAACACTTCCATGTTGGTAATTTTGTCGTGCCATTTAATGTTTATGATCTTGTGGAGACATCTTAGATGAAAGATCTTAAGTCTCCTCTCATGTTTGGTGTAGGTAGTCCATGTTTCAGATCCATTGTATAGAGTACTCCATGCATGTTTGATAGATCTGTATCATTGTTTTGAATTTTAGCTTAAGGTTTTTCCAAGCTCGCTTTGACAGTCCACCAATGATGGTATATACTTTCCCTATACATGCATTTATTTCATTGTCCAGGGATAGGGTGAATGTAATTGTGGATCCTAGGTAGCAAAAGTTGTCGGCTTGCTTTATATGGGTGTTGTTAAAGGTGATGTTTGTTGGTGCTGTATATCCCATCCCTGACACATTGCCACGGTTTTAGTGATGCTTATTGTCATAGAGAACAGCTGATTTTGGCATGCACTTTATTTTGGCTTGCTTTCCCACTAGCAACTCTCTTGTACATGTAGTAAACTGTTGTCACATTGAACTAAACAATTGCTGCACAATTATTATTTCTACTTTTGTTTGTAATTTAACCATTTTTTTAACATTTCGCATTTAAAAAAATTTTCTGTGGATGCATTTTTAGGTCATGCAATTTGGCATTCTTCCATTGTATTCTCTGTTATTACTCACTTATTCCTATATCTGTCAATTTCTAGTACATAATTTCAAATGGTCTTCCAGATATGTTGTTCTATCCTGTATGTTAATCCATATCTTAACCTTCAACACGCCACATTAAAAGTGTGTAATTTTTGCATGCTGAGGCATTCTTTTTTGTTTACACGTTATTCTATGGGCCACTATATGACTACAATAGACAGTGAGTTTTATTCAGGAGACAGCTACAGATATAGACATGTTTCAAGTGAACGATAGAAGAAGACCACACATTATTTATGGAGGGTATTTGGAAAAAGCAATTAACTTTTATATTTTTGGAGTTTTTTTGTATATTTTCTGTTATGGAAATAAAGAAAAGTTACTAAATATAATGATGTTAGTTTTGTTGGTGTATGTATTATATATGTTATGTGAGAATATGGTGAAGATGAAAATATTTTTTTTAAACCTGTGACTTACCTTCTTTAAAATTTTACTCATTTCTGTAAACTATCTTGAAGTAAATAATAAAAACATCCCAGCAACAGCCAGCAGGGAATGATGCCTTTTTAAAAAAAGTATTTATTAATAATTTTGGTACTTTATGGGGAGAGATGCCTGCATTTTTTAGGGGGGAAAATATTATATTAAAAAGTTGGAATGAAGCAAAAAACGAAAAAAAGAAACGATAAAGATGCAGTACGCAATTCAATCACTAAGACTGCTGCCGGATGCATCAATCTGCTCGCTATCCACTGAACCCCCCCTTCCTTTCTCCATGTTTTCCATTGGATGATCCTTTTCATTGTGTTTCAAATTTTCATCTCCATGAGTCTGTAACAAACGTATCTGTAGCCAGCATGCTCAGTAAACAGACATCTCTGATGAAATTAGCCATTTTATCTTTATTCATTTTATTATAGTTGTTTTTATCATCTTTTTATTAGTAGTGGTAGATATTTGTAATATTTACTTGTTTAATATAATTTCACAATTTAAAGGAAGTTAACAAACTACAAATCTATAATCTTACCTCCTCGTCACTCTTTTTGTCTGCAGTTTTTTCTTTCCTTGTTACCTGAGGCTGGTCTTCACCGGGACCAACTTTTTTTTTCTTACTGACAACTTTGGTGAAAAATGCTGATGTTGGGTCAAATGACTGCAAGTGGACAACAAAATTCTAACATTGATAAAGTTACATAAATAGCATTCACAGACATGTATTAACTGTGACAATTCTCTCACATCTTATAACTAGTATTATTTTATACATAGCGATATTCAGGTCAGTGTGTGTGTGTATGTGTGCGTGTATATACTGTTCCAAAAAAAAAAAAAAAATGCTACATTATTTTAAAATATACCAAAATTTTATTTACAGAATTTCTGTTTTTAATTATCATCTTTGCAGTGAGGTATTGCTTTTTCTTTGATCTATCACTATTTCTTTCTATTAATAGTGTGTAGGATTTTCTTGCGCACTGTTCTAAACATAATTGAACATGCTAATACTTCCAATCCATGTACAGAAATGTCTTGATAAAAACATCTCTGTGCATAACAATAATTACTTAAGTTTGTCTGTATCCTTTTGTATTCCTTTCTTGAGAAATGTCCTGTTTGAACCACAACATAGAAAAAGTCCTGGTCATTGTGTATATTGTTACTTACTTTTTAATTGGTTATTTTTATTTGATAGTTAGTATTACAGTAATATTACTACTTTATATAGTATTTATTGCTTATTTGTTTTGTTAATGTGGCATCCCCCACTTTGTCGGGCATTCTCTGGCATTTTGGCTATTTATACTCATTTTCACGAGGCATCATTTCACGATATCACTGGTGCAGCTGAGGACTATCCACATTCACTTATTCTACACAATATTCTAGGCATCCGCATTGTAAATGTGAGAGCATGAGGATTCCTAATCCATAGTGCACCACAGACATGACCGCTGATGAAGCGGAGGACCAAATAGTCACTGCTCATGAAGCGACCACAGCTTTAAGTGCTGCAAGCTCTCACTTACATCACTATATCGTTTGTTCAACTTGATGGTTTTAACCATCGAAGATAGACTTAAAAAAAGTGTACTCCTAGATAACACAGTTTATCACAACACTCAATGTTTTGCCCATCAAGAGAGACTCTGGGTAGGTCAGCTTTCACTATACAATAGTCCAGCAAGCACAATAGCATTCCCAATTTCTCAGGGATGACCTGGGAACTTGAATTCATACACCAGGTCAATATTACATATAATGTCTTCTGGAAGTCTTGGTGGATCGTCTTCTGTCTGTCAGAACCCATTCTGTAGGTTAGGATGTCATCAGCAAAGGTCGGTGTCTGCCTCTGTCTATAAAGGACATACATTTAACTGAATTTCAAAAGTGGATGTAAGAAATGGCCATAATCATTTCTGATGGACTAACAAGTTATATATTGTTAATATATATTACATCACAAATATATGTGTACATACAACACTTACTGTGTCATCTTCCACTGAAGAATCTCTGTAAATATAAAGTAAATCATGTAAAGGTCAGATCTGAATGTAAAAGATAATATTACTAAATTATCAATTCTCAGCATGACTTGCTATTTTTCTTCTCGCATGAAAGAAATATAAAATATAATGCTCTTCAGTGTTACACCATCAACATTTTATTTCACTTGAGATAAAGCAGTTATTTTTCTTGTACAAAATTTGCACCAAAGCATTTTTCTGCTTTGGATATAACATTAGATAACATCAAATTGAAACAAGTCAAAAGGATTTAAATATTTAGGTGGTTTTTTTTTCTTCTGAGAATGGAAATACTAGACAGAGAAACAAGGTGTCCGGTGTAGACGATAACGCGAGTTAGATCGGTGTATTCCGTTTGTTTTCCCATACAATATTATATGTACATGTTACCATAGTTTGTTCATGAAATAACATCAAATATATTTAGGCCTAGGCATTTTATCCTGGCTTGAATATATCAGACAAGAACATGCAAGTCACAGGTATTTTGGGAATTTTTTAACTTGTAAGTTTTTTTCCTATGTTATTGTGTTTGTGTGTTTCTACCGCTAATTATTGTTAACATTTTATGGAACTCCTATATAAGCTGACTCCCTTACATTAAAAGAGAAAAAGCATACAAAAATTCTTGTCTAATACATGGAAATATACAGCAATTCACACAAATATTTTAAGAATGCACTAAAGGCTATTTAATTATTGAACTTACTGCATTAAGGCAGGCTTGTCTTGACTTGATGGTCCTCTTTTATCTTTTTTTATTTTACTGGTACCATTCTGTCACATAAAGTTATGCTTAATTAATTATGATATTATCATTCTTATAGAAAAAATCAGTCACAAGATGGAATGTTTGGTTAAATCTGTTCTCAAACTAATTAAGCATGAGACATTCACATGCATAAACATCATTAAGCGGAGTGGTTCACAATGTGGGTCATGTCTCCTCAGGGTACCACATCTTCATTCTGTAGACTTCTTCCTGCTGGAAATCTAGAGAGTAGGAATATTGTCCTGCTACAAGAGAAATACAGCTGGAGTCTAAGAGCAAAATCTAAACAAAAATAAGTCCTCTATTAAATGTAATGGGGCTCATAATATGTAAGTACTAAACTAAAATAGATACAAATAAAGGTACTAATTAACTACAATTTAATGTTAACAAGTAATAATTAGTTAGCAGTAACAACAGTACCACACTAAAATATTTAACTTACAGATTTCTGTTCCTTTTCTAACCTCTTTCTCTCCCTTTGTCGCTATAGAAAGATAAAAATAAAATAGCAATATTTTGTACTTTCTATTCCATACTTTATTTATGTTTTACTTTAAAAAGGTGTGGAGTAAAAAGATAACCCTGCCTTTTTCCAGTTGATGAGATATTCCTAAACATACTTTTCAAGTTAACGTTGATCAACTTCTAAAGTTTCTATCCATCTTCTATATGGTTGCATTCTGGTGAAAGTATCTAAGGCTGTTTCCAACCTCATAGATCAAACATGGTTTCTTGGTCTTTTACATGAAAAAGTGTTACTAATAAAGAAAGAGTAGATAGACTTGCATCAAAAGTACGTATTGTCTAGGTAAGTATGGCCAAACTTTTGTAGTAAATTCTCCAATTTTTTCATGCTTTAATTCAAGTGCACAAATCGACACATGTACCCACATTCAGTTCAATTAAAAAATATGTGCATATGTATCTATCTATTGATCTATTGTCTTTTATCTACTTTTGCTGTAAGGCATCACATAAGTGAATGACAATCAGTTTTCAGACTATGGCACATTTGGTCGCTTGATGTCAGTAACATTGTCAAAATATCAATGAATATGGAAATATGAATGAGATAAATCATGGTTTGATTTACCATTGTTATATAACCTATATATCATAGTTATACAAGCATATATATCATTGCTATATAACCTATATTTCCTTTAAAAAAGTTAACGTTTGAATTCCATAAAATTGATTAACAGTTAATATATTTTATACAGCTACGCTTTCTTTTCTATATTAACACCTGTGTGTAATGCATGATTTATAATCACACAGATGGCTGCACACTGTATGCTGATTCTGCAGAAAGTATGCAGGTCACCCTAAACCAATATGCTGAAACCTGTGACAACTTTGGTCAATACAAAGAAAACAGAGGTCATGTTTCAACCCACACCAATGTCCCCATATAAGGATCAAAGAAGAAAAGCTTTAAACAATCAATAATTTCACCTACCTTGGCAGCACCTCTCACAAGATGTACACGTGATCCATTTTTAAAGATCGTCTACCAAAAAAATTGTTATATGGAGAACTCCAGACTGGCTCCTGCAAGGCAGGAGGACAGAAGAAGCGTTTTAAAGACACTAATAAGACATCATTGACTCACTTCAAAATAGAGACAAATTCATAGGAGAATCTTGCATAAGACAGATCTGACTGGCATCGCAAAATCAAGAGTGATGCAGCAGCTGTAGAGAACCTCTGACATCAAATTGCACAACAAAAATGCACTAGAAGAAAGGAAAGAGCTGCTCACGCACTCCCCTCACACACATGCTCAGAGTGTGATAGACAGTTCAAGGCACACATGGAACTTATTAGTCACAGTTGGGCACATCACAGACATCCATCATGCTTTTAATTTTGGGCTATCAGGATAATAATAATAATAATAATAAGACCCATAAAATTTCAGGTCGAAGGGGTGCCACACTTGAGACATCAGCATTAAAGCCTTCCAAACACCTTTATTTTCATGCCACAGGCATAAGGGAATTTTTACTTACATTTTTAACTATATCTAACTATCTATATTTATTCAGCACTGAATATGGCAGAAACCAGCGCTATCCAGTCCAAGTGATGTGATGCCACATATAGCGACACTGTCGACATACAGTGAAGCTAGTCAGTCCAGTTCGAACATTGGAGGGGCGGCCAATGTAAAATGCACGTAAAGGTAGATGCATAGCGAGAGACAAATAGATTTCATACCGAGTACAATGAAACAATGAAAGGGCAGAACAGCGCTAGAGGGCAGCGCGAACTGCAAATAGAAAGTGAAAAGTCCCTAGGAAAGGGGAACTACAAACTCCGTCAGCTCGAGCCGAGCTTCTAGTTACCTGTGTTCCTTACAGGCAGAGACCCAGACCCATTCATTGGCATTTGGTAAAGCAAGAAGACCTAATCCAACTCTAATGTCGAGCCTTCCTAAACCGGAAATATGCTCGCGAAGAGAAAGGGTTCTGTACCCGATGGGCTTAGGCAAGAAAGGGACAACGATGGTAGTCCTGGCCCAACTCTACTGTCAAGGTTTCCTATACTGGAAGTACACTTGCAGAGAGAAAGGGTTCCGTACCCAATGGGCTCAGGCACAAAAGGGACAACGATTTAGCCCTGGCCCAACTCTACTGTCAGGTTTTCCTACACCGGAAATACACTTGAAGAGAGAAAGGGTTCAGTACCTGATGGGCTCATGCGCTATTGGAACAAGGACACTCAGCTCGAGAACGCCTTGCTCTCAAACGCGTGGTGTGAGACTCGAACTTGGACAAGGGGTACACGATGTCGGTGAATGACACCTCGGCTAAGAGGGCGAAAGAGCCAGGGTCCAACTCCTCTGTTGAGTTCTTCCCCTTAAGGAACCAGGCTCACAGATGAGAAATGGTTCAGTACCCAATGGGCACAGGCACAGCACGTCCAATTACACGAGGCAAGTTCATAGACAGTGGAACACCTCGTGCGAGTCAGAGCAAAAATCGTCTGGGCGAAGAGTCGCCACTACGCGTGCCTGGAGACAGATATAGAGGCTGTCACAGGCTAAGGGTAGCCCACCCGAATTGTCAAGGCATGCCGAAATCGGATGTGCTAGGCCTACAAGGCGCATAACGGTGGCACAACGTAATCACGCTCCCGGCGGAAATCGCACGGATATCCGTGATGGTTACAATGGAGCGAACGCAAAACAAACAAACAATACCCTCTTTAATGATTGTTCTGCAAAGAATCTCTCTTGGTCTTCCTCCATTTTCTTTTGCCATCTGGTACCCATTTTTTTAAACTCTATATATATGTCATTAAAATGTGTTTATACAAGTACATTCAAGTACAAAGCATGAGATAAATTTAAAATTCTTGAGACAATGGGAATTGAACTCGCTCTCCATCAAATCGTCTTGCAACTCGAGTAAACAGGGTTTTCCATACTTTACTAACTACATCTCCCCCAAAAAAAGATGCAATTTTGTCAAGACTTTGTTAAAATTTCTTGAAAAGAAAATACACAATAAACAATCTAACGGTATCAATTGTATCCATTTTAAAGCTATTAGTATAGAGAAATATGATCTTCCCTTTGAGCATCATATGCTCCTTTTTTGTGAGGAAAGAGTCAGTTTTCTGTATGCATGTTGGACATCCACCATATCCCAATAAGGTGGCTGTGAAGTTGTAATATAACTGCAGGAAACAACTGCACAACATGACATGACATGCCATAAGTAGAGCGTAAGGGAACAAGACATGTAGAGAGGCAAAAATGTCTGGACCTGAGGCCAGAGTATTATGAGCATACTTAAAAAAGATGGTCCACAATAAATGAAGTAATGAAGCATCCATGGTATTTCACTGGGAAAAAGATGGTCTGGTAATAGCATAGTGAGTTGTGATAATTTATCAAGTATACAAATTCTTACAGCAGCCACTAATATCAACAAATAAAAGTTATGGAACAAGCTTCAACCAAATTAAATAATGAGTTCACAGCATGTTTCTAATGGAGTGAAAGTGGAGTTAAGGTATATGATAAAAGTATGACTTTAAAAACTCACTTTTTTCTTTGCTCTACGTTTTTCAACTCTGCGACGCTCTTTTTCATCTTCTGTTAAATCTTTTGAATCATTCTACAATAACAAAAATACTTTTGATCATTATAACAAAAATGCACACTATATTCCAACTTAATTTTATTCTGCTGTGTTCACTTAGTGTGGCCAGGACCTGAAAGGGGAGCAAAAAAAAGCAATACTGTTCACCTTCATGCATACTGTAAGAGGTGACTAAAGACATTATGGAGTGGAGTTGGCTGTCCCATCCCATATAGAGTTAAAATCGTCCAGAAGCCATGCTGACGTTGGATGTGCCAGGCTGAAAAACTCAGATATCACAGTAAAGCTGTAAACCTTGGCACAGCACATTATGTTCACAGGGCTACATCCTGCTTATCTGCAGTTCAAATATAGAAGAAGACTTAGGTATAATATATTTCTCTGTGATTTGAAATAATTTGTGTTCATGATTAAAGCAAAGTTGTGCTATTTGTATCTTCCAGCTCTGCACATCCACTTACTGCAATTTTTTATTTAATTCTATTTTTTAGGGATTTCCCTGGCATAATGGTTAAGCCATTTACTTTGTTCTCAAAAGGTCATGGGTTCAAATCCCACTTGCAACATCTTGCTTACAAAGTGAATTTTTACAAAAATCAAGGGAATTATCACTTGAAACTACTAAACTTCATGCTTATGAGTGATAATCTCGGCAGATTGCATACCTCTTTGTTGAGAAGGACGAAGTACATATAGGGTAGTCAACCACAAATACAACACTCCTTAGTCACCCCTTATGACATGACAAGCATGACAGTTCCCAGTCTTGCTATTCTTGGTTTCCTTTTCAGACTTCGGTGATACTGCACTTCACCACAACATATGATGGAGATAAAAAGCTGTGACAGAGACACTATCATGGCTTGTGTTGTTCGTCCATCACAGGTGATGATGACCATTTGTTACATCCACTTTTGAAAATTCAATTTTAGTTATGTCCTTGATGGCTAATGAGCCCTATTTGAGCTGTAAATGTCCTTGGACAGTTCGGACATGGAATGACGACAGTAGACGGATCTTGGTCTATCCGTGACTTTCTAGCTGCTCTCTGCTGTTGAGCTGCTGCATTTCTCCTCTTTTCACAAGATGATGTGTTCTTTTTTATTTTAGAACGCCATGTAGATCTATTTTGTGCAAGTTCTTCCCATGTATCATGGTATATTTCAAAGGCTTTCAGCGAGTTCTTTAATAAGTCCTTGTAGCGTTTCTTTTGGCCACCTTGAAATCGTGTTTCCTTCTCCAGTTCACCATTGACAAATTATTTGCTTAAGGTTACCACGGTTATCGGGCCTCAAACGGCTTGTGTTAAACTGCTATTCTCATGCAAGCACATTTTGTGACTCAGTGAACATGTTCAGCAAACTTGTAGCTAGAGTAATCCACATTGAATAGATGGAGTTGTTAACACATCTCTTACTAGAAAGATTACCTTTATATTGCTGTCCTGACATGCAAGAGTTGAGGGCAATGAGCAATCCAATTTAGTGGCGAGCATGGTCACGGTGTGAAAAGGTACATTAATGGATCGATATGACATAGCCAATGCACTGAGAGATCTCATCCGCTCAAAAGATTTTCAAAAGTGTAAATTATGGCCGCTCTCAAGATTGCAGGAGTTGGTGTAAAAAATTGGCTGTCCCACCCCATATAGGGTCAAAGTGACACAACGCCGTGCTGAAGTCGGATGTGTCAGGCTGAAAGGTGCAGATATCACAGCAATGCTAGAAACCATGACATAACTTATTCTATTCTCCGGACTACATCCTACTAATCTGGAGGAGTTTGAGAATAAATGAAGTTATTTTAGAAAATTATAAACATACACTTATTAGAGAACAGAATAGACTTAGCTAGAAAAGAAGTCCTAAGAAGGCAATTTCCGCCCGTGTGTTGTCAAGGCCCGAATGGGGAGCAAAAAATAGCAACACAGTTTCCATTCCATGCATGTCGTACAAGGCGACTAAGGAGGTTATGGGATGGAGTTGGCTGTCACATCCCATATAGGGTCAGTGACCCAAAGTTATGCTGAAGTCGGATGTGTCAGGCCGAAAGGCACAGATATCGCAGCAATGCTGTAAACCATGACACAACGCATTCCGTTCTCTGGACGGAAAACATCCTGCTGATCTGCAGGAGTTTGAGAATGAACGCAGAAGAAGGCAATTTCGATGGTTGGGTCATACACTATAAAAGCCCCTTACCAGGCAAGCACATGGAAGTCAAAATGGTCTGTTCATAACTGAATGTGTGGTAGCTACAGGTTGCAATAACAGTATATGAAAAAATTGCATTTTTTGCTACATAAGTATAGCTATATACTTTCTTACCTCTGATCTTTTCGTAGATGAATTGGTTTCTGTAAAAGACAATATACAAGTAAGGAATAATTTTATAACGTCCAGTTAATCGTGTCCAAGCACAACATAAGTGTTCAAGAAAAGTATGAGGGTGCTTCTAATGAAAATCTAAATTGTGATGTAAATTAGAATAACTATGGTATTGTCTTCTAATTTGTCAATATTATTATTAAGGAAGTCAAGTGTCCTGCACATTCTGTCATGATGCAAACAGCTTGATTTCATAATGACAGTTCAATATATGCCCCTCACTATTGATATGAATCAAAGTGGAGCTATGCTCTTCTTCCTCTTCTGCACTCTCTTATAATCAATATGAAATTAAGTGTGCTTTCCGTCAGGTGCATGAAGTACATTGTTCTGTCAGTTCCCTGGCAGAGCTGTGTTATTCCTCCCCCCCCCCTCCAAGAACCCAGCACATCCATTTTCAACATGCCTTTAATTCAAATGGGCTTCTTTAGCCTCCTAGCCTGTAACAGCCTTCCTATCTGTCACAAGGCAATGCATGTGTATCGACTCTACATCATGGTAGTTTTCCACCAACTGTGCCCTTGGACTTTACAGGCCAAAACATGCCCCATGGTGGCAATCTCTGAGGAGGAGGTAATCAGGGATCTAGGTTTGGGTCAACTGTGTCAGTTTTGCATGACGCTTTACGCTGCCAGTGAACTTGTCTCGCTTAATTAGAAGCATTGTGCCTGTGCCCATCGGGTACTGAACCTTTTCTCTCCGCAAGTTAGATTGTGGTATAGGAAAGCATCAATGGAAGAGTTGGGCCTGGGTTCGTTCACTCTTAGACGATGTGTCACTTTCATCGTAAACACTTTCAAGTCTGAGTCTCTACACATCATATTTAGGAACACCTGGTTGAAAGTAAAGTTTAGAAGCTTGTTTCACGCTGAACAAAACTTTAGTTCTAATGTCCTTGTAACATTTTCCCATCCTATTTGCATGTGGCGCTGCCCTCTAGCACTATGTTGCCCTCCCATTGTACTCAATGTGTTATCCGTACAGAGACAAACACGCAAGTCTTAATATTCACCATGACATCTATCCATTTTGTGAAATTTGCATTGGCTGCCCCTCCAATGCTCCAGTTGGACTGACTAACGTCACTGTATATCGACGTTGAATGTGTTGGTGCTGAGGTGTCAGAAATATTGCCTGTCTTTTGCTGTCAATTCTTATTCCATCTGCTGCCACCACATTTCCCCACACGATCCCCAAAAGTGGTAGCCAGAAACAGCACGAGCAGTTGTATTTCTGTTTCCAGATATGCTCCGTTATTCATTTTTGTATCAGTGAAGGTTAGTTAATTAGTCGAGAGATCATCATCAGCACACAGGACACATCCATAAGTGTTCCTATCTCCCTTAAGTATCTCAGCAAATACATGACGACTGACAGTTCCATGTTGGTTAACATTCTTTGTCAACCATAATAATGTTAATTTCTTGCTACGCCACATTTCAAGCCCAGCTCCTTTATTCTGGACATGGAAAAGGAATCATCATCTTCTTTAATTTCATTAAATTGATCTTGCAGTCTTTCAGGAATCGCTGATTTCGTAATGAGATACTGCAGAAGAATTTTATGTATACCATGGACAGCTAAAAAGACAAATCAAGCAGTGTTAAGATCAATAAACGTCAAAGGGTTTATTTGGTCATATTATTGCATTTCTATTGCAGAATGTCAATTAAAGATATATCATGTATTGATTCCTAGCTGAGCTTTTCACAATTTGTTTAAGAAAATGATATTTAACTTTGTCACTTCACAGAAATTTTAGCTTTCAACACAGCAGTAGTTCACACAAATGTGTTTTAAATGATAATCAGTCCACCTGTGACAGTTCAAGAAAATAGTAATACCAACTGATTGGCACTTACAAAGTGAATCAATTTATTATTCTTAAAATTACCCCCTTTATACTGATCCCACTTCATTAACTTTGAAACTCACAATATGAAATGGTGTTGCATTTCTAGCGCAATCTAGGATGTGCTTGGCTAATTTTTATCAGTGTTCTGAGAACTGTTCGCAGAATTGTTTCACTCCAATGCTCCAAGCATTGATTGGCAATTTGTAGATATTTTAGTTTTAGTTTCATGCTAATCCCCAGTTCTGTTGTTTATTGCAGAAGATTTTGCTATTTTAAGTTTCTTCTTTTGAATTTGTTTTCAAATTCCTGCTAGTAATGATGATGATGGCCTTTTGTCCTTATTTTGTCCTTAAGATGATCAGGAAGCAGGCCAGTGTAAAATTTCAAATGGACTATGAGATCCTCAAATTGGTTAAATTGCTGAGACATATAGTAACTACATTTTTACATGATTGTTTGTCAGCAGATATTATTGAAAAAGTGCCTTGCCCATTTACACTAACCCCCTCTTGGTTCTGTGATTAGTTTCAAATTCAAGGCAATGCTGATATGCATGGAAACAAGCAGAACTGCAGATGCCAGAAAATGGTTTAATACACCATTAACTACCTTAGGGTATTCTCTGAATATTCTCTAAAACTCTCTGAATTTCTGTACGGGTTTACTCCTCTGGCTTATGGCATTCCCCTTCTAACCCATTAGGTATTTTCTGTAGGGGTTGACACCCTGTATTATAAATGTATTATAAACTGGCTAGTAATATGTAGTTCCAAAAAAAGAAATGTATTGAATCACAATTTACTCAAACTGTTGTGTCACTTTAATCTTCTACTGAGTGGGGTAACCAGCCCCTTGTTCAATGATTCCTTAGTTACCATATATGATTAGCATAGAAGATGGTAGCATTGTTTTATGATCTCTTTTCAAACCTTGACAACATGTGGTCAATTTCAATTTTATGTTCAATATAAACATCCACAATTTCTTTTTTCATTGTTGTTGAACTTTTCCATTATTTCTGATCTATATATCAGTCTGCCAAAAAGAATAGTAATGATTAATGCAATACAGGGTGAGCTACATAATTTTCATACATTTTAAGCAATCATTCACAGTAACTAACCTTTTTTGTGCAGAATATTGTTTGTAAGTTGGTCATCATCTGAATCCTCGCTATCATCATCATCACTAGAATCACTGGAGTCTGAATAGTTGTACTTTGTGCCATTAGTTGCTGAAATTATAAGTGCCTCATTACACAAAGTACAGTGTGTCCAATGCACAATAACATTATTCAAACATGCATTTTCTAATGTACGTGTCCTAAAAATTTAATTTTTTATTAATATGACTACTAAATGCTTGAAAAAGACTGTCCTGATGTTTAGAACAAGTTAATAAATTATAGAGCTCTGTAATGCTAGCCATGTCCTTGGCTGCAACAGGCCATGAATAAAGAGAAGCTCGGAGTAGTCAGTTCTAAAAATACGGTACATGATGATGTAGTTAAAAAAATGTATAGGATATCCTGTGTAGGACATTGCTTGAGAAGCACTTGTTTCTAATATGCAATTAGGAATTTCTCCAGAAATGTTTTTTATACCAAGAAGTATCCAACTCTCAGTAGTATGCAACACTTTGTGAAGAAGCCATGTAGAAGAAATGTTTCACCATTCTGTGTGCTGACATACAATCAAATGAAATACTGCAACCATATGGTGTATCAATGTTGATCTCTTGTGAAAATACAGCCCATAAAACTGCATAGCTGTAATACAACCAATGACCTCTTATAAACATATACAGTTGCAGAATTGTTTTGTTTCTGTGTTCATCCTAAAACTCCTACAGGTTAGCAGGATGTCATCCAACGAACAGAATGCATTGTGTCATGGTTTACAGCTTTGCTACAATATTTGCCCCTTTTGGTCTGACACATCCAACTTCAGCATGGTTTCTGGATCACTTTGACCCTATGTGGGATGAGACATCCAACTTCACCCCATAACCTCCTATAACCTTAGTACTAAAAATCAAGTTCTGATTTGCGACAGGTTAGGGGTCTTTTAACCTCCCCCTTCCCAAATGTCTGTTTCTGTTGATTAGCCATATCATCCTGTTAGAAATACTGTGTAAATGAAAGAGCAGAAAGAAGTAGTTTCTAAGTACATGATAGAACTATTAAATTAAATGGAACTACTACAATTTAAAAGATAAATAAATCAACTGAGATTGACTATACCTGCTCTGCTAAAAAATATTTGTTGAAAAAGTAACAGACAGTCATTCTGAAAGAAAATAATGAAAAATGTTAGACAGAAAATTAAGCTTCAATAACAAAGAATCAGTATTTAGTAAATCTATTCTAAATACTGCCTGAAATACAACATATTGAGGATACTTGTTCTAGCCAAATACATAATAAGCATCATTCATTAGTTGGGAACAAATACTTTTATTAGTTGAATTGTGTACACTGATCGGCATAAAAATGAAAATTGCATGTCCACAAACATTCAAATCATCACAGAACTTTTATTTGTGCATAGAAACATTATAAAATTTCCAAATAGTTTAAAAAATGGATATACTTTACAAAACTGTCAATTATAGATGATTAGTCACATGTTCCTGAGTCTGTAAGTATTTGTTTTTATAATTTAGGCCTATTGTTTTGTTTTGTTTTGATCTCATTAGGCTTATGCTTTATCTGAGACTTTCCTCTAATGTACTATGAATGTCTGCTATTCAAACACAACAACAGACACATTCTAAATATGGCATTCCATTCTGCACATTTTGATGCATAGTACATCACTGTGGGTTCACAAATAAATAAAATATTGTATAAAGATAAATGTAATCATACTCTTAATTTTGTTGCTTAGAAAGAGTGCGTAAAAATGTGAATTTAGGTTATGTATACAAAGAGGCAATATACAGTTGTGAGGCATGGACATTAAATAAAACAATAGCAAAGAGAATTGCTTCTTTCGAAATGAGATGCTCTAGAAGAATTCTACGTATACCATGGACAGCCAAAAAGACAAATCAAGAAATGTTAAGATCAATAAACGTAAAAGAGGCCCTCCTTAACAACATCATAACAAATAAGCTGTGTTTTTTGGAAATTTAAGATAATAACAGCATGGAAAGATTAATAGCAGAAGGCAGAGTTAACGGCAACAGGAAAAGAGGGCCCCCAAGACAACTATGGTGCAGTGTTATATCAGATTGCTTACCCTTTACACTCTGTGTTTACAATTACGTAATTTCTCTCCTGCCACTGAATTAATTTTTGGAAATGTTACGTAATAGTTGGTGGCTGTTTTGAAATCATGATAACTTTTTTTGTTGTTAGAGATATTTAAATAATGTTTGTACATATAAATAAAGAATTGAATTCTGCATATATAGATGTAGGTTTTGTTTATGTGTGTGTGTGATACGAGACAAGTAAGACAGTCTCAAAGACAATTTTCCACAAAACCCCAGCACATTTTGACCTTTAAAACGATAATATATTTGTACGAAGTTTATTACATTATTTGTAAATATTTTGGAGTGGAAACAGTGTTATATAGACCTAAATTGTGTGCCATTCAAGGAATAATCATTATAATTTCAAGGATTAAACTTACAGGTATGTCTTAAAATCCGCCTATAAACCTAGATCTAGTCTATAAATGTATCGTTTGAACTTGGTTGATGTTTTAATATCAATTTAGATAAAGCAGCGTTGTGTAACTGATTTTTGAGTGGAAATAACTTCTCTCCATAAATAATCATTTCAATCACAATCCATAATGATTTTAATGAAAATTCTATAAAATAAAAGTCTATAAAACCCAATTCACCGCCAAGTGATGCTTTTGTTTGAAATTGTCAATATATTGCGAAAATAGTGATATTTAAATTACATTTAACCCATGATTGCCACTAAAACTGTAGGAAAAGGTTGGCAATTGAATAAAATACCAGATTTATTAAATCTGGTTAAAAAAATCTTAAAAATTGGAGATTTTTAATTTATTGAAGTGTACCTAGCAACCGCGGTCTACGGTGGCAAATATACGTGCTGCTCGCTAACCAGAGAAGGGGAAATGTTGGTGAATAAATTGCAGCACACGTCCTAAACGTTAAACATTTCTCTAGCTGCTGCAGGTCAACTTGTCCAGAATCACAGAGTGTTCAGAGACTCCATAAGGAAGACCACCTGGAAAGAATATGTCACATGATGAATGCAAATGCTTAATGTTTGGGAAAGATACTTGGTAATGTATATTTCTTTAGAGAGCAAGAAAATAACCAACCATATTTAAATCTTGGTGAAATTCAGGAGATGTCAACTTTTTATATGCAAGACTTGCTTGTTTAAATTTCTAGAATGAGAAAAAATATATTAAAATTATTTCATTCAATAAAATCAAAAAGCTGTAAGTAGATTGTCTTCTAAAACTGAAAATGAGTCTGTGATGATATACTGGCATTATTCATTTAACCTCAGATGATTCACCATCATTCATTGTAATTGTTAACTGGAGAGATTTCTTGTATTGTCTGTGGGGCTCCATGCAATGTGAACTGACATCCATTACCAACACATGTTTATAAGTGGCACAACAAGTCATAAGGGCTCTACCAGATATTTTTTAATTTTTTTCCCAGCACTTTCCTGTTTAGCAGGCATACAATTTTTGCTTATATATACCAGTAAACTACAAAATCATGCTTTTTAGATAGAGAATGTCAATGACATCACTTTCATAGTGATGATTGTCTGCTTACTGCATCAAGGTTTCGAGTTGTATACGTGCCAGGTTGTTAAACTAATATTTTCTCACATGGTCTCCCTGTCTCTGTTTCCCTCAATCTTGCCTGTTGTGACTATGTTCTCCAAACCTCCTTGTCTCATAACGTGGCCAAAAAATTAAGACTGTCTTTTTCTTATATTACTAACTAAGCTCTGCTTCGCATTTGACTCTTTCAATACCTCCACATTAGTTTCTCTGGCACTCCATAGTATTCTCAGCATTCTTCTGTAGAACCACATCTCTACTGCTTCTAATTTCCCAATTTCTTGCTTGTTTATTGTCTAAGAATTGCATCTATATGTTAGTATAGGAGTTATATATCCTCGCGTACAGCAGAAAGAACGGCTACAAAGCAAGAGGAAGATCAAGAACAAGATTGGAAGATTCAATCAGAGAGAATGTCAAAAAAACCATGGTCTAACCATGGCAAGTGCAACAAAGATGGCCAAAGACAAAACTTCAACTCCCCACTATGCCCAATAGCATTTGTGAAAAAGACAATAGATAGATATATAGCTCTTGATGTAAGAACGCAACTATCACATACAAAATCATGGGTGCGTCTGAAGTACATTCAAAGCATAAAATATGATGATAAGTGCATTCTTATTTTTAAATATTTGCATGTCAACTGCAATGGTTGGTTGGTGCGTAGGGGTTTAAATTATTATTGTGAGGTATGTCCTTTCTCAATCAGGGACATGTAGATTATATCAAGGTATATGACCATAAAAAATATTAGAGGCTGCTGCTCTAGTAAGCCAATACATCTGAGTTCTCTTACTAACTGCATTGCTGATTGGCTAACATATTTCCACCATAAACTTTGCAACCTACAGATAAACTAATCTTTTTTTTAATAAACCTTTAACATCATTCCTATGTCTAGAGCTAATAGCTATTTTACCTTCTCAGATTCTGCTGAATACTTGTGCTTTTCTGGGTGCCATTTTAGGGCTAACTGTTTGTATCTTGCCACAATTGAATTGATATCTGTTTCTAAGATACATAAAAATAAAACAATGCTTGTATTTCAAAATTATCAATTATATATCAAGGATGCATTAATCATTATTGACTTAACCTATGCAACACTTAAAGAGGAATAACATATAAACACCATTCATTTTTTAGTTATGTTAATTTTGCTCTGTGACCTTATACATTACACTCTTTATACTTCTGGTCATCAAATACATAGTAAGTGAGAAACATCTGTTGGTGAAAACCAGCAGTTTGAAAGTGATATACTTAATTACATAGCATTGTGTATCTGAGTCATAAAATTAACCCTTTTCACACAGTTGAGGTTGACAGGGAAATACAGTGTTAGACCAGTATTTTCCATTGACATATAGCACATAGTGTTGCTTTATCAGCACCACATCAGTCATGTTTATTTTCTCATTCTTTAGATCTGGTATATTTCTTTGTTTCTGGAAACGGCTGTTAAAATCCAAATTATATTTCATATTAATTTATTACGCTAAAAAACAAAATCTAAAGAGGACCCTCGCAAAAAAAAAAATAAGGACAAGATCTTTGCAAAACTTTTTTTGAATTAAAAAAAAATAGCCAAAAAAATTTAATAACAAAATAATTTTGTTATTATTTTCACATTCTGGTAAACTGTTTTTTTAATTCAATGATTAACTAATTCTCTCAGTGATGCTGATTAATCAAAACTACTAGTTTCTCAAACTGTCACAATACTGCTTTTAAAATAGTCTATCAATATATATATATATATATATACTTGCATTCTCAATGCCCAAAGGATCAGGAGTGAAACAGTTAAAATATTTGAAATCAATAGGTCTACATCGTTTTGTGGAACTTTCGTGTACACATATTGTGAAGTGAATATGTCATTGTAGTAATCAATTTTAAGTGTATGAAATAGTTTATTTTCCACAACAACAAAATTTCAAGAGCTTGTCACTGTTTACAAAAGTGAGACTTGAAATGTCTTCACTATCTATTCTCAATATGTATACCTCATTCTGTCATGTATTGATATAGAGATGTTGACAATAAATTATTTAGCAGTTCAGATTTAAAGGATATTTAGGTTGTATTGAATTTGTTTTTAATTTTTATTAAACATTGGTAGCATATCCTATTCAGGATCTTTCATCAACCATCATTGTTTGGCTGTAGTGATTTTCTAGGTAATATAAATTTGTTCAGTAGTTTGCTATTGCTTTCTGAAAGGTCAGGATGCACAGTTGCCTCCGGCCGGATTTGCACCTGGTACCTTTGCCGTCTCAGACACACTCTGTACCAAACCACCACAGAGCCGGACATTGAAAATAAAATATTTTTTAAAGGCAGTGCTGGTAGTTCCGTGAACAATAGGGTGAATCTCCCCTAATTCATGAAAAAGTAAGAGAAGAGCAGGACCTTAATGCATATTTGTGAACCTTACAGGAAACTGCATGAATCGTACACGTTTTTTAATTTTCAAACTCTTACACCTATAAGAGGCAAAGTTACAGATTCTCTCCTTGGGATGTAGTTAACCCAACATTTGCAATCAAAGTATCTTGAATTTGCTAGCTCATTTATTTCCCCAAAGTTTATATATGAGAAAACAATTCTGTAGTGCTAGAAGTAAATTGAATATGGTAGTGTGGTCTTCCTTATTTATAATAAAAACCAGGGTTGCCATGTCGGATTATTTCAAAACATTCCATAATAAATTATTTTTTAATTATAGCTGGTTTTAGAGAATTTACTTGGGTTATTCGACTTTTTTCTTGGGAGTTTGTTCCACAAAAGTAACTTACAATCTACTATTTATAAAAGGACAAATTATATTACTGTATACAGTCACAGTTTTTAATATTATAAAGTACGAGTGGCTTTTCTATAAGATGCATGTAATTATTAGTCAAACAGTAGATTAAAGATTAGTTTCATAGAAGTAAACTTAAAAGAGTTTTGAAATAGGTTTGCCATCCACAGCAGATTTTTAGGGTACCTAGTAATAAAAATCTATCATAACATGAGCAATCCGAAAACTACTGGCAAAACATTTCTTTAAGAATATAAGTGTATTTTATTGGAGTAAAGAGTCCTAGAAAAATAGTGATCAAATTTAAACAATAGGGCTTCAAGCATGAGCAAAATCTGTAATTACTAATGGGAGGAGTTTCATAAAATTAAAATAATTTAAGAAAAACACGTGCCACTTTGTTGATATCTTTTTTTTTTGTTATAGCAAAAATATATGAGAGAGAAGAGGGTCATCATCCATAATTATGAACAGTTTGATGACAATTGCTTTGATATTTATTATGAATTGCTTGCAAAAACGTCATTGAAGCTGAAACAGCATGCTAGCATTACATCTATGTCCACTGTCTAAAAGTACTAAAACTAGTAGGCTTATGTAAAACAGCTGATGCTTGCTCAATACACGACTGTGCAGTGCATTGCTAGTAGTTACACCATTAGCTTCAATATGAGTTTCTGATAGCTCTTCCAATGAGAATATTGAGCCTGTTCTAGTTTATGAATAGTACTATATGATCCGTAGTGATGTCAAATTACCATCCAGAACCTTACAAGTAAGACTAAGGGAATGATGGCAAATACTAGACAACTTGCATTTGTGAGTTACCATTTTTTTCTAAAGTGCCTCAATTTACTTATGCATACACACAATAAGGTATTTAATTTAATTTATTAATTTTATTAATAAAGTATGAATATTTGAGGTTATTTAATTCACTGTGAGGGACAGTCAATTATTATCATACATCACCTCAGCATCTTAAAACTCAAAACCTAAAGAAGGTGCACATTGCACATTATTATGAGTAGGCTTAAGACTTAAGGCTATGTGTAAACACTGGCAAATAATTCTTGTATAAAATAACTTTGGCTATTAAGGACTGCGTTCAACGGCAACAAGATATATTGACTATGTAGCCTAGAGAAACACCTTACTTTCTAATCATAGATGAATTAAATGACACAAACAAAAGACAATTTCACTTCTCAGTCCAATAAATTGTGGCATACAGATTTTTACAGCTTTTATTGGTACAGATGTTTTTATCATAACGTTGACAAGTATGTTAATGTGCATTTAGTCATAAGAATTACTTTTAATGCATATGGCAAATCTATAATTGATCTAAACCCAAACAACACGAACACAAGTGAGGGAAGCCAATAGTGTGATCATCTACAAATAAACCTGAATGTTAAAAATTCTCTTTTATTTCTAAAAGCTATTACTTACACGTTCCTTAATTATGTAATATAGACTTATGGATACAGTAGTACAGTACACAAGTAGTCCAATCTCATACAGAAGGTAGTATCTACAATGCTCAAAAGTTGAAAGTCAAAACAAGGATAAAGATGGTCCTTATAAAAGAGTTGCTCTTTACAGATGATGATGCGACTACAACACACAAAGAGGAGAAACTGCAAAACCTACTAACTGCCTTTTCTGATGCCTGTCATGAATTTGGATTAACAATAAGTAAAAAGAAGATGTAAATTATGATACAGGCTGCCATCAAGCAGCTACAAATTGTCATCGATGTTCATGAGCTAGAGATTGTTGATCAATTTAAATATCAAAGATTTTCAGTCAATAATAAATAATCCCTGAATCAAGAAATAAACATCAGGATTGACAAGGCATCTACAACAATGAACAGACTAACAAAAAGGGTCTAGAGAACTGAAAATTAATAATAAAAACTAAACTCCTGGTTTGTCAAGTTTGTGTCCTCAGCATCATCCTACGGCAGTGAAACATAGGCAACCTATATGCACCAAGAGAGAGATAAACAGCCTTCACATGCAGTGCCTTCATAGAATTCTTGGAGTTAGGTGGCAGAACAGTCACTACACTAACACATTCTGAAAGAACATACAATACTATGGTATTTTGTATGCTCAGTCTGAGCAGACTTTGATGGCTGGGACCGACACACTGGGAGGATGGAAGATGGCAGAATATTGAAACATCTACATTATAGAAAATTAGTCTGGAAAAAGATCTCAGGGTCGACCTCTACTCGGGTACAAAGATGTGCGCAAACATGATCAGGCATTGATATGGACTCATGGAAACAGGATGCTGTGGATCATGTTTCAATGAGTAAAAAGATCAGGAATGGTATAAGGCAAATAAGAAAGTAATAGCAGTTAGTTCAAGGGATGCATGTTTAAGAAGACACACAACAGCACACAATAGTACAAGTGGACCTGTGATTTCTTGTACATTTAGAGGAAGATTCCTTGTGACTCATATTGGTCTTGCAAGTCACATCCATCATTGCCATGGATTGTAGATTATATCTTTTATAGCACAACAATAATATCGTCTGGAAAAATGAAAATGTGTCTACTACAGTAGCCTCAGAAATTATGAATGATTAGCTCTTACTTCCTATGTACAATGGAATGATGTCTCCAGAGCTTTATTTGATACCCAGAAGACTTCAACTCTCAGCAGTATGCAATGCTTTGAGAAGTATCTTATTGATGTTGGATAAGGAAACAGTATATACTATTTTAACTGAGGTAGGCCTAGTGTGTAATTCATTATAAAAATAATCACAAAAATGTGAAAGATCATAAATTGGGATTTTTTAAATATAAACAAATAGGGGCCTATATTAGCTACCCATAAACATATTTTACAGAAACTTGATTTTACATTTCAACTTTTGTATCTAAGAATTAAGCATACTATTGTAAGCAAACATACATTTATTTACAAAGCATGCATAGTTGTATAGGACTGAGTCGGTGAATTGATAGTATAGGTCTCCACTGTGCTATAAATAGTGCACTGTTTACAGGAACATCATGGATTTCCCTTTAAAAACCAATTATATCGATAGATGCAGTGACATCACATCTTACGCCGCAGACAAGAATTAATTATTAATTCTAATCCTTCTAACTCCCTCCCCTCAATAATCATGCTTGCATACTAAGTGATTCACTGAATATGATTCTTCTTCTTCTTCATCTTCTTCAGCGTTCATTCTCAAACTCCCACTGGATTTCTCTTGTAACAGGACAATGATCCTACAAGATTTCCAGTTGAATGTAGTCCAGAGAATAGAAATGCGCTGTGTTGCCATTTTATTTGCGCCAATGGCCCAACACATCCGTCTTTGGCGGTGAATATGATTCAGAAAGTCTGCTCACTGCTCTTCGTAAGTCCTCACGATCAGAGGATTTTGAGATGAATAAGCATGAGTCAATATCAAGAATGCAAGAATTGGGAATGAGGATGGGCATGGCCCGAAGAGAACCCTTAACAAAGATTTCAAAAAGAGTAGTGAACCAACATAGAACCGGAACCATCAGCTGTTATACCCTGAAAGATTTACTGAAGCGGAGATCGGAACACCTATGGACGTGTCCGGTGTGCGAAGATGATAATCAACATACCTAATGCCCCTCAAAAACCTATAAACTAATTATAATCCTTCTAAACCCCTCCCCCCCCCCCAATTTATAGCCTTACGCAATTTACCTAACACTGCAAAGCCAAAGGTTAGGTAATACCTCGAAACTAGAACAAAGGTCACAGTGGAGACCTATTATACTAACAATTGGCAGACTGGGTCTACTTATTCATTATCATTTAACACTCATTCATTTGTATTCTGTACTAAAACTAGCTACAGTGCTACACTATACAGATGTAAGCCTCTAGGCCTATAATCATAAGATGGCCTAGACAAAGAACTATGTTTTGAGATTAACAGTCATAAGTCATAGACCTAGGCCCTAGAGTAGACTATTAATTTATTAGTAATTATTGAGTGTAGAAATGTTGCAGTTGCATTCTAAAAACTAAATGGATGGGCTTACTCTACTACTGGTAATTCTACTTAAACTTGTACTAATTTATTAATAATTCAATGTTAGTCAACTAGCTCAACTCACATTTATTTTTATTTAGTGTGTACATTGTCATTGTACATGTAGGCATAGGTGATTTCGTGAAATGCGTTACTATATGACGATTACTACTACATGATGATCCAATGTTGATGACCTAGACTCAAATAAAATAATAAACTCAAAATTGAAAAGTGAAAGAAATGGTACTGTTAGTGTTGTCGTTGTTACTAACTACTACTACTGTTTTTGTATGACAGAAGATGCTTGCTAGCGATGGTGGGTGCTAAAAAAAATTCCAAGCTTTATCTTTCGATATTGAGAATTATATCTACCTAAGGGAAGCCCCAAAATGTCACACGCATTCTGGTTGGTAAGAACCATTGCGATCATTCGGAAGAAGCGATGCAGTTAAGTCAGGAAAAAAAACATGTACATAACAAGGTTTTTATTTCTAACACAATATCCAGGCAGCCGCCATATCCTTTTGGTGAATAACGGTGAAATTCTCGTTCTCGTTTAGACAACGAGATTATAATCAGCAGCACTGCCACTGATTCAATTTCTTCTCTGCTGTGCTGCAATGTGCATGCATACAACTTATCATGACCGTACCAAGAGTACCGCAGACACAATAGGGGCCTATGTTAAAGCAACGAATTACATGTTTTCTCGTCCGCTGTGTGACGTGTCTACACAGCAAGTTGGTTTAATGAATGCTGCAGTGTCTAAAAGGTCTTCGGTGCTTCCATACAGCTTCCTGTGGATATCCGTCTCTGTGGGCCAATGTTCTTCCCTCAGCTGGTTTAGTGTAATGCAGTCTTGCAGGATACGCCTATGTTTCGTTGTCTGTTCTGCCTGCCCCCATGGACACAGGCGATGGAACCAGTTCTAGTCTCTTTAAGTGGCTGTTTAGTCTGTTGTGCCCTGTCCTGATGTGGAAGATAACATGCTCATCCCTGTCAAAATAGTTATAGCTGTCTTTTAGGTGGTCGACTTTCCTGATAGCTTTGATGAATGTTCTCTTTTCTTGGTAGGTGTTTTCTTGGTATTTTTGTTTCCTGTGCTGCTCCATCTTTTGCCAATCTCTCTACCTCTTTATTTCCTGATATGCCACTGTGTGATTGTATCCACTGCAGTACTACCCTTCTTTGGATGCTCACTTCTCATATGGCTTCCTTCAGGTCTGGCAGTTTGTCGCTGTCAAAGGCTTGCAGGACAGACATTGCGTCAGCGAGAAACACCTGACTTGTGATTTTAATTATTTCTGCAGCAATATTTAGGGCATGTACTTCTGAATAGTATCTGGATTAGAAGATTCCAGTTGGTGAACATGTGGATTAATTTTCTTTCTTCTGAGTATTTTATTTGAAATCCAGCACGTACAATCTTCAATGCTCTGGTTACTGATCATCAGTATATACTTTTATCCATGCTTTTCTGGGGTACATCTCTTCAATAATGTTGCATAGGCCTACTATTGTTTTATTTTGGAGAGTATTCAACTTTCTCATAGTGTAGTTGTTTATTGTAGTTCTGATAGTGAGATTTTGGTATTGGCCTGTTAATCAAGGAACAGTAAGAACTAACTGGAGATCTAATCTTTCACACAGCCGCGCATGATGTGCTTTATAGAGGATATATGGATGATCACACACATATGTCTTAGTGTCCAACATTTCTATGAATCCTGGTCGCTCTCAAACATTCGAAACAGCCCGTAAAGAGAAACATAATGAAGAGTCATTAAAGAATACCAAACTAGAATTGTGAGCTGCTACACTGATGGATTTATTGAGACCAAAATTGCAACACCTTTGACTTGTCCGATGTGGACTAATATAATCTGCATTCATAACTCAAACCCCAACATTCATATGTCAAATGCAGAAATGCAGGTCTTCAACAAACCTTAGTTCCAAACAAGTCATTTCAGTTCTTATCTTGCATTATTTTGCCCTTCATTCAACCGCTTCTCAATCAGGGGTCTTCTGTTTAAAAAAAAGGGATGGGGGCTTTATCTAAAAAAGAAAAGCAGAGAAATAAAGTTAATTTTCTCATTTTTGCAGGTAATTCCTTAATTTTCATGATATGCTTTTTTCCTTTATGAAGAAAACCACCCAAGGGTAAAGGAGTGGGGTAACCCACTTTTTGGCTTCCTTCCTGGTACCAAATGTCATGTTCTGATGGAGATGTTGATGATGATGAAAATCATGTTCTGATTTTCTTTGGCCTGTGATGCGTCCGGTCTCACCATCAGCACCGCAAAGACTTTAGTAATGTATCAACAAGCGCCAGGTGTCCCCTACACAGAACCAGTGATCAGTAAAGGGACAAAATCTTAATACTGCCAATAAGTTTGTATATCTCGGCAGCACACTATCACAAACTGCGACAATTGATGAGGATGTTGCCCTGCGTATTGCTCGTGCCAGTGCAGCATTCGAGAGCCTTCGTGCCAACGTCTGGATCAGGCGTGGTCTAAATCTGACAACTAAGTTGGACGTGTACCGCGCAGTGGTTCTACCAACACTGCTTTATGCTGCGTCATCCTGGACGTCATACGAGACACTCTCGACAGCTTAACTCTTTTCATCTTCGGTGTCTACAAAACCTCATGTGAGTACGTTGGCAGGATCGTGTACCAGATACGGAAATTCTTCAGAAGTTCCGTATGCAAAGCATCCATGCAATGCTGACTAGGTCCTAACTCCGCTAGACTGTCCACATCGTCCGTATGCCAGACAAGCGCCTTCCAAAGAGATTATTCTATGGGGATCGGTGCGAAGGTAAACGTTCAAGTGGAATGCAGAAAACGCGCTTCAATGATCACCTAAAAAGCTCTCTCAAGCACTCCAGCATCGATCCTAGCTCCTGGGAGACTACATCACTTAATCGCTCATTTGTGCACACCCAGATCACTGCTGGCATCACGAGATTTGAAAAAGAAAGAACACTGCGGGCAATCCACAAGCGCAAGAAGCGGAAGTACAAATCCGAAAATTCTCCTATTCCAAACCTTCACCACTCCTGCATGCACTCTAATAGAACTTTCCGTGCACGAATCGGACTCATCGGGCATCTACGAACTCACAAACCAAATTAGTTAATTACCAATTTTAATTATTATTAATTAAATATTTTTTAAATTTAAATCGCATTTATTATTTTTCATGCCATGCTCATCTTCGCTTGCGATGGAGCAACATCATCATTATCATCTGATGGAGGGAATGTGGATATTGGGTTTAATCCCCATTCCCTCGTTATCTACCAGTTTGTTCTATATATTGTCCTGCAAGTTTCGAAACACTACTCATGCTCACCATGCAATTTTTATGTTTCTGTCAGAGTGTACATTTTAAAGAACTCACTCTTAACATGACATGGTGACGACAAGGTCATGCGGTCTTTGTTACACAAGCCACTCGAAACCTCCCTGCAACTCCTAACGGGAAAAATGCAGTGTTAACAGATAGTTTCATAGAAGTCCTTTACCTCTCTTCAACCCATAACCCGTCAATGTTGTAGGTGTGTCACATTGAGACATTTCGTGCTGAAAGATCTCCACCCATCACTATCTTTTACAATGCTGTTGAGTTTTGAAACTTCACATTGTTAAGTCCTTAATATTATTCAGCCATGTCTCCTTCTAGTCACCTCGTCTTCTTCGATCCGTCATTCAAAATTGAAGAACACCTTCTGTCATAGAGGAATGTCTCATGTGCCCAGAAAACCTGGCGGAAGATCGTCAGGTATGGAGAACTAACCAAAATAATGGTGCTAGAGCATTTGAGAATTCAATAATGAGCAAAGTCGCAACCAATCGTCAGAAAGACAACGGCAGAATAAAAACAAAGCAGAATCAGACGTCTTACGTGATATTTTTTAAAATTATTGCTGTGTTTTTTTTTGTCACTATTTATATACTTTGTATTGCCTGCCAACGACTACCAAAGAAATGCATGGTGAATAATTGAAAAAATGACCCAATAATCTAGATTGAAGTATGTTGTTGGGGTTTCAATTGGCGAAAGTCACAGCAGTGGAAGAAAGAATACAGAGAAAAACATTCCCCCCCCCCATAATTAAGCAGGGTGTGACTGAGTTCTTAATAGTATGTTGACAAGGGATGGAGGACCAAAATTGTCAAAAAACTGTTGACGTAATTTATGGCCATCCCCCATAGGGATACGACTGTATTATTATTTATAACTTTAGTGTCAACATTGTGTGGAAAGTGGGAAAAGGTTGTCTCATTTTTATGTAATATATTTATTTCTTCTTCTTCTTCTTCTTTCGTTCACTTGAAACATGTCTATATCTGTAATTCTGTCTCCTTAATAAAACGCACTGTCTTTTGTAGTTCATACAGTGTCCCATAGAGTTTTGATTCCAGTGTTGTTTCTTCTGGCCAATATGTCTGCCTCAGCGTTTCATGCTCAGAACACTCTTGAAGTATATGTTTGGCACTCTGTGCTGCCTGTCCACATGTACACATGGCTGTGTTGCCAATCTTGAACTTTGTATACATGTGACTGCGGAGTCGGTTGTGTCCTGTTCTGAGACGTAGAATTATAACTTGTTCTGGTCTGTTCATAATATGATAGTCATCTTGTGTTGGTGTTTGTGGCTTTCTTATTGACTTGATCATCTGTTTTTTCTGATGGTAGGTGATTGGTATATCTGGTTGGTCTTCGGCAGCACCTTCCTTAGCCAGTTGGTCTGCTTTTTCATTTCCTGGTATTCCACAGTGAGAGGGTATCCACTGCATGGTTATCCTGTACTGGTAAGACAATTCGCTAAGTAGTTTTTTCAAGTCTGTTAGTTTTTCAGACTGGAGAGCTTGAAGCACTGACCTTGCATCTGTCAGGAATACCACAGGCTGTAGTTCAGAGTTGGAGTTCAGCAGTTTTTTAGCTGCCACAATAATTGCCTGGATTTCTGCATCATAATTATTGCAGAATTTTCCTGTCGGTGTTCTGATTGTATCTCTAGGCTTGTGTGGATATTCTATATATACACCTGCACCTCCATTCCTCACGGCATTCTGTGCTGACCCATCTGTGTATACTCTGACCCATATATCTTGTGGATATTCCTCATCCAGGAAACTGAGGGTGACTGTCCTTCGCTGCACACTGTTCTGTTCGTCCTCGCTTAGTATTCCTTTCACATGGGTCTGAATGTATATTGGCATTCCATGCCTTTCACTCCACGGGGTTTGTTCTGGTACAGGCCTTAAGGGGCTGTCAACTTCAGGTAGGTCTGTAAGTTGTCTGCGGAGTCGTTTAGCTTGATGGATAAAGCTGCTTCTTTTCAGTCGTCCCATTGCTAGATTTTGGAATCTTTCCTTCATTGGATGACTTGGCATACACTGAAACTTTTCTGCCTGAATTAGTACTTTTGTGTCTCTGCGTTCGCCAAGTGTTTGCATTCTTCCCATTTTCTGCATCTCTGCTATGGGTGTTGATTTCATTGCTCCCAACATTATTCTAAGTGCCTGGTTTTGCACTTTATCTAGATCTTGTAATGTTGTGTTTGATGCAGGACACCACGCAGCTGAACCATATTCCAGGTGTGGTCTTATGCCTTGCTGATAAACTTTACTGAGTATATTTCCACTGGCTCCCCATGTGGTTCCACTTAGTTTTCTCAGGATAGCTAGCTTCCTCCTGGCTTTTGTTGTTGCTTTGTTTATGTGCTGCTTCCATGTCAGCTTATCATCAAAAGTAACTCCGAGGTATGTGGGTTGTTTGTCTTCTTTCAAGAGCTCTCCGTCTATCTTGATATGACCAGCTTTTTGTTTTGGTGAGAGGGTAAAGAGTGTAGTGCTGCACTTATCTGTGTTAATGCTGACGCACCATCTATTTGCCCATAAGGTTAGGGCATCGATAGCTCTTTGTATTTGTTTAGTGGCCACTGTTGCATGTTCTTCCGTGCACCAGATCACCAGGTCGTCAGCATACATTGCCACTTTGATCCCGTGTGGTAGTTCAGCAACTAGGTCATTGATGTAAACCAAGAAAAGTGTGGGTGACAGGACTCCTCCCTGGGGGACTCCATGACGCAGTAGAACTTTCTTGCTCTTGCGACCATCTAATTGTACCCTGGCTCTTCTATTATGCAGGTATGCTTTTACCCATTTGTACATTCTTGAGCTAACCCTGCAATTTCGCAATTTCTTTAGGAGCCCTTCTTTCCAGACCTTATCAAATGCTTTCCTGAGGTCTATCCATGCTGCTAGTACCAGTTTCTTTTCTTGGAAGGCATCCTCAATCTCTTGGGAGAGGTAGGTTGCCTGATCTTCAGTAGAGTAGCACTGTCTGAAACCTGCTTGCTGTGATACCAGAAGGTTTTCACTTTCAAGGTACCACTGCATCCTAAGATTGATAATGCGTTCCATTGTTTTACATAGACAGCTTGTGAGGCTGATGGGCCTGTAGTTGGAGACTGTGTTGCCATCTTTTCCTGATTTGAGGAGTGGTATCATTATTGCTTCTCTCCACGCCTGTGGTACATTACCTGTGGACCAGCTTGTGTTAAAGATCTGCAGTAGCTTTGCTCTTGCTGCAATTCCCAGGTTTCTAATCATTTCATTGGACACTCCATCAGCTCCAGGGGACTTTTTCATTTTCAATTTGGATATTGCATGCTCCAGTTCTCTCATTGTGATTGGTGCCTCCATGACGTCAGGTATGGGTTCGCCTTGTCCAATGTTTTTCTGGTTCTCTCGAACCTCCTGTTGTTTGTCTGGGCTGACTTTGACATTATTGTCTTCTGCAAAGGAATCTGCAAAGTAATTAGCTGCATGTTTACCTGTTAAAATGTTTCTATCTTTATAAAGTGTGATCCTCTTATTTCTCCCTGTACCTTCATCATTTAGTTGTTTTACAAGTTTCCATAATTTCCTAGTATCTCTTTCTAGGTTCAGCGACTCTGTTTTTTCTTTCCAGCTGCTCCGCCTGGCTTGTAACTTGGCTCTTTGAAATTTAGCCTTTGTTTGCTGATATTTGTTGTGATGTTCTTGGCTAGGTCTGTTCTCAGCCTGCTGTCTAGATGTTTCCATCTCATTTTGCAGCTTTTCCAGTTCATCATTCCAGTAGGGTTTGTAGTTTTTGCGTGCCCCCCTGGGTATGGTTTTACTAGCAGCTTGTAGTATACATCTATTAAATTCACTCACTGCTCTATTGATGTCTTTGTCCAAGTTCATGTCCTTAGCTAGAACACTGGTTAAATGCTGGTACATTTTCCAGTCTGCCCTTTTATAGTTCCACCTAGTGAGCGTGCTGCTGTCCTTGGAAAATTCATTGTGGATTTCCAGAAATACTGGTCTGTGGTCACTACCTCCAAGCTGCTTTCCAACAACACGTGTGATGTTCCATTCCAAGCCAGGTGAGTGGAATGCCAGGTCTGGTGTAGAGGTGGTGTGCCATGCTCTCGAGTAGAAGGTTGGCGAGTCTGCTGGCTGGTTAATAAGGATGAGATTATTTTCATCCTGCCAGCTCTCAAGTTCCTCACCTCTCTTGTCGATATGATCGTAGCCCCAGCTCTGAGAGTGGCTGTTGAAGTCACCACACACCATAAGTCTCTCTTTGTCTGGAATTGTGTCTAGTGCCAATGGTTTATCATTTGGGCAGTAGTAGTTCAGGAGATGGAATTCTGCACTGTCTGTTTTTAGGTGGAGCATCTGGTATTCTGCCCCTTCCATATATACTTCAAGCTGACATGCGCTGATATTGTTTTTAACAAGTGTCAGAATTCCACCCTTTCGCCTGTCCTTTCTGTCAGACCGGTAGCACTGGTAGCCTCTGATTTTGAAGGCTATGTCGCTGCTGAGGTGTGTTTCTTGGATACAGCATATACTAACTTGTTCTTCACTGAGGACATTTTCAAGTTCCAATTTTTTGCTGTATCCATCTCTTTTACTGTTGACACCCTCAGCATTCCAGTGCATTATTTTTATTGGTTGTTTGTTTGTTTGGCCAGTAGCTCTATTCCCTTGCCTCCTGGCTCCTCGGGGCAATTGAGAAGGACTTCCAGTAACTGAGGTTGGGCCCTTTCGAGGTATAGGGCCCGGCACCGTCCCTGCCTGAACGTCCGCCACAGGGCAGGCACCATAACTATTTCTAGATGTAGACATGTTTCCATTGTGTTATGTGCGTGGCATCCTGATTATCTGTGCGCCTTTTGGCTGGATGCCTCCGTCTTCAGCACTCTGCTTACTAGGGCAGGACTATGGTCCTGCTCGAGTGGGACTGCCCGACCAGTCTTAGTTTCCAGCCCCTGATGGCTGAACTAAGCCCCATCACCTCTGCACGGTGCTGGTCTCGATGGGGTAATATATTTATTTTCTATTACCCGAAGAATAAAGTAAATTATTAAAATATAACTTACCTAATACAGGGATAAGGCCTCCACTATAACACCAAACCTTTCCCCTTTCCTATATCTGCACCGCTGTATGCTTTCTCGGAAACTCAATGAAAATGCAAAGGAGAATTGAAAGTGGCTGAAGTTTCAAGTAGAAGCTTCCATCAGTGAAGTAGTCAATATTGATAAGAATCAACTACGCCAGCAAAACATCCGTGTATTGACGGGCTCCGATGGGAGTAGAGAATAGCAACACTATTTACTTTTTATGTACATTGTGAGAGGCGACTAAGGAGGTTTTGGGATGGAGTTATCTGTCCCATTCAATATATGGTCAGTGACACATACGTTTAATTAGTGATGGAAGTCAAGAGACAGATGATAACTAGTATTTTTATGCCAACACTCTGCTACCAATGCCAGACATGGGCGCTGATTGCAGCCAGGCAGAGAACATTTATACTATATGAGATGAAATGCCTGAGAAAAGCCACAAGAGTGACCAAACTATACAAAATGAGAAATGTTGAAATCATAAGAAAAATAGGTACAAGACCAAGTGTCGAATACGTCGAGAAACCACAAATAAAATTATTTGGACACCTTATGAGAATGAACCATAACCAACTACCGACAAGAACACACACCATAAGAAGATCTGGATACAAGGTCAAAGAACAAGATGAACAGATAACATCAGGACAACACTGAACAAATTCGGATTAAGCGCAGCCAAGGCGACACATCTAACCATTGATAGACAGCTAAAGTTTCGAGTCACTACCACTATGTTTAATGGCAAGTGTGGATAATTTTACCATCATCCACCTGGGAATAGACAAAAGACCCAGAAGCCACACTGAAGTTGGATGGATGTATCAAGCCAAAAGGCGTAGATATCACAGTTAAGCTGTAACCCATGACACAACACAGGGGATCTCCCTAGCGTAGTGCTTAACTGTTCACCTCGTGTTCACGAATCCGGCACGTGTCGTCTTGTTTACATGGTGCATTTTTTCGGAGATCCCTGTGGATTATCACTTGAAGCAACGGAGTTACGTGCTATGAGTGGTACTCCCGGCGATCCGTTTCGCTGAAAGTGACGGAGAACATATGGGAAACCGAGTACAGTGAATTCAATCCTCTACGACGACAACACATTCTGTTCTCCAGAGTATAATCTTTTTAATCTGCAATTGTCAGAAAACTAATGCAGAAGAACGTCAAGAAATATTGGTGTCCAAGATTAATGAATGAGAGGTCATGCTTGCTAGCTGCAGTTAAGTTAGAATCAGATGGTTGATAGATAAACGTATGTTCTTAATTCTTTCAGGAAGGTATAGGATGCACAAGAGATACACCTATCGTGACCATGAGGTTTCTCCTAGGCCTACCTAGCATCAAATCAAGGCATAAAATAGCCCAGATTAAAGAATACTTAAAGGTCGCCAATAATGATCATCACGTCTTACACCAATCTCTAAACAACACAAAAGGAGAGGAAGGTCCTGGATGACAGAAACAGAAGATACCCTACTCAGAGTTTGTGAGCTGGAGGAAGTGGGAAGAGGCTGTGAATGGGTGACATTTGGCAAAGAGAGAAAATTATTGACTACAATGGTGATACAGATGGAAAGAGAGTGCCGCGAATGGGCTGCCAACAGAACACAATAATTTACACAGACGACTCAGCAACGCAAGAAACAAACAGGTGTGGTAGGGGTTTCGTGGCCTACCAAAATAGCAAGAAATTAGCTAAGAAGTCATCTGCCTACCTCACTACAACATCGAGTATGAGAATGGAAATATAAGTGGTGACAGCAGCTCTCACTTGGCTGGCGACGCAACCACCAAAAGTGATTCTATCGGACTCTCAAAATAGGCTGCGCAAGATATAAAAGTGTATGATCAGAACTGAATGGGTCACTCTTCTCGACAATGCGCAGAGCATTACATGGATTTACTGTCCTGGTCATGCTGGGGTCAGGGGAAACGAATGAGACGATGTGTTGACTAGTAAAGCTTTGGTGAACGGCACCGAGATAAGAGACAGGATTGAATTGATTAGAATAGTCATAGATACCCTACGAGAAGACGAGGAGGAAGTCAAACGTGACATTGTACGTATTCAGAGAATGGTAGAAATGGGAGTGACTAGAGGTGATGGGAGAAAGTGCTCCCTCTCCGGAAAGATCAGAAAAACGCGTAATCAGCAACTGACTGGGACACTGGACTTATACACTTTTAGATGGCTGACCGAACGGCAAGCAGAGCATATATGGGAATGCCCCCAGTGCTGTGACGCTTGTTCCTAATCAAACATCAGGAAGGTAGGAAGAGTGAATACATAATTTATTAATGTGCAAACATGGATAGTCTGCATGTATGTCATGTAGGGTATGGGTATGTTAAATTGTTATAAAGATAGCCAAAAGTGACTGGTAAACTAACATAGAGTGGGGTATCATTTGTTTATCTGTCATTACAAGCGGATGTTTTGAAAGGTAAACTGAACAAAGACTATAATGGAGGGAATGATGCATGGGCAATGAAAATGAGGTAGATCACAAAGATAATACCGTGTACAAGATATCAAAGACGACATGAATATGACACTAACAACAGAAGCCTGCGGATTAACTAAAAATGAGCAGGAGTTTAAAAGGGCTTGTTGACTGCTACATTGTGTTCAGGATATGCTAATGATTATGATAATCTCAGCACTTGTCTTATGGTTTGATATACAGTGAAGATGAGCTGTTGATTAACTTACCTGTAGCGGTTATCGCCTGTCTTAAACTGCTTGGACATAGCCTATGCGCAACTTGTACTGGAGCATAATAAATGATGTGATCTAAGCTAATGCATATACCCCAACCTCACAACGTCATTATCACTATTTGAACACGATTGCTCATATATATTAATTGTCTATCCCCAGGTGAATGATAATAGTATCCACACTTGCTATTTAGCATAGGGGTAGGAGCTTCAGTTTTTGTTCCAAGGCCAGATTGTCGCTGTGGTTGTATTAAGTCCATATCTTTTCAAGTTTATTCTGAGGTTTTTTTATCTATCGTTTTCTCGGTCTACCTTTGGCTTTATGTTTGGATATTCTTTTATGTTTTTATTGGTATTTGGTTTGGGTTCATTCTCATAAGGTGACAGAATAATTTTATATTAATTAATGATGTAAATTTTGACCATTTAAAGTTCAGTGTATGTTTGTTTTGAACCCTTGGGAATTATTAACAATAGATCTCTTGTATACTTGATTTCTACAATGGGGAACCTTCTCCAGAGCTTTATTCATATCCAAAAGTTTCAAACTTTTAGCTGTGTGCAATGCTTGGAGAAGAAGCGCCCTACACAGGGGACTGTTGCTGTAAGATTGACCCTCAGGAGTTATGAATAATTAGCTCTTACTTCCTATGTTCAAGTAAAATGGTTCGATCACCTTATGAGAATTAACCCAACCAAATACCAATAAGAGCATATAACAAAAGATATCTGTGCATAAAGTCAAAAATAGACCAAGAAAATTGTGGATAGAAAACATCAAGATAGTCTTGAACAAACATGGACTAAATGCAACCACTTAACGGAAAGTGTAAATACGATCAACCATCATTCACCTGGGGACAGACCATAGACTTCCTATGTTCAATGGGGTGGTTTCTCCAGAGCGTTTTTTCATAACCAGAAGACTAGCTCTCAGCAGTGTACAATGCTTTTCGAAGTCTCCTGCTCATAGGGGGTAAATTCTATGTGTTTTGTGGCTCTTCTACCTCTCCAAATACATGCATAGTTGGAGTCATGAACCTAATCTTCCGTCAGGTATCCTTAGCAACCCAGCTCTGTACCATGGTCATTGGTATGGGTGGAGCAGCCAGCCATGCATCCCCTGACATCCAAGGGGCTCTCCAATTATGAATGGTTAACATGTCTGCCTGATTCTATTATCTCCCAGGAAATTATAACATCCTGCACAAAGCTGCTTTCAACCACACCCCATGTGTAACCTGTTCATAGTCAGGGCATCATGCTCATATTGATAGCTAGGACCATGTTCAGGATTGTGCTATTCTTACTCCACCAGCATGATGTGCAATGCAATATTCTCTAAATATTCCACCACAATGGGGAAATGTACATATGAAATGCAGTGGGGCTTCCATATGAGAAAAATCTCACTGTAATGGTATGTCATCGACAGAGTTTAATGTTACATAATGATTGATCTGATAGGTCAATAATGAGACCTTCAATCTTACACATGCGGTAGAGGGCGTAAAAACAAATTGTATAGATAAAGTGGTGTGTGTCTTCCACAAGAGAAAAATTCACCATATAGACCCTAAGCATACCATATATTAGGGGTTAACTATTGCACGGCAATTACCGGTAGTCTAATGGGCCACTGGTAAGACCTGTGTGTTGATACATAAGTCTGTAAATGACAACACTGGGCGATTACATATAAAGAAGACCAAGCAGTCTTTTCTCAAGGTTTGCTGCTATCATAGCAATTAATGCTGTCCGACTTTATTTGTACATCTGTTGGTCCAGCATTGTGTACTTTCATTTGCATGAAATGTAGTGGCTGTATCTGAAATATGGTCAACAATTTTGCGATCATTTTTTAATCCCCTCCACTTGTAAACAACTGTCAAGAATTCAGGGGCCCTACTCGCTTAATGTCACAAAAATTAACCCTCTCCCCACCAAATTTTTGTGTGTAAAAAAGTACAAAATAAACCTGTTTTTCCCCCCAGATTTTTAGAAAAATGTTTCTTCTTCAGTGTTCATTCTCAAACTCCCACTGCGTCTCTCTTGTAGCAGGACAATGGTCCTACTAGATTTATAGCATGATCTAGTCTAAAGAATGGAAATGCGTTGTCACCATTTTATTTGCACCAATGGTCCGACACATCCTCCGACACATTTGCATGAAATGTAGTGGCTGTATCTGAAATATGGTCAACAATTTTGCGATCATTTTTTAATCCCCTCCACTTGTAAACAACTGTCAAGAATTCAGGGGCCCTACTCGCTTAATGTCACAAAAATTAACCCTCTCCCCACCAAATTTTTGTGTGTAAAAAAGTACAAAATAAACCTGTTTTTCCCCCCAGATTTTTAGAAAAATGTTTCTTCTTCAGTGTTCATTCTCAAACTCCCACTGCGTCTCTCTTGTAGCAGGACAATGGTCCTACTAGATTTATAGCATGATCTAGTCTAAAGAATGGAAATGCGTTGTCACCATTTTATTTGCACCAATGGTCCGACACATCCATCTTCAGCGGTGTAAAAATGTTTCAATTTCAAACAATTTAATTGGTGTATATATATAAAAAAAAACAGCATTGTTAACAACTTTTGTCTACACCCCACTTTCATGACAATAACTCAAATTTTCCAGTCCTCCCCTCCCCAAATTGTTATATAGACAGCCCCTGCATAAAATTTATGTTTTTGCACTTCAATAAGATTCACTTAAATTTTCTTTCAGTGTCACTGCCTTGAGTCAGTAGGTTTGCCTCAATATATACCATTCAGAAGTATATGTTTCGAGGTCTGGGTCAGTGATTCCCATACATGTCAATCGATCTCAATTACAAATCTGAATAGTGTGTACACATGGCTTACAAATCGGTGGTGAATATGGAAGTAAGAACATAACATTATATTCACTGACAGCACATATTTTATTTACTTGTCTGCACACTCACAAGGAGACTGTTCCAAGCAAACTGACTCAAAACCTATCCACAGCTTACAAAAAACATGCATATTATTTAATGAACTCAAAATAATGCACATCATTAAGATTAACATGACCATAATTTTTAATTTTCATGACGTGTATATACATCCATGCATGCACACACACACACACAAATAAATGATAAAATGATTGAACCATATCTTGTAAAGAACATTACTTTTCAGCTATTGTTAATTTATAGACACCACTTTTGTTTTAGCAACATTACCAGAGTAAAGCGAAACATAACTTTTGTTGTGCTTGAACCATTACCATATATGTGCAGAAATAAGAAGCAGATTAGGGTAGGCAAAAGCAACATTCAGAAAAATTAAAAATATATTGTGTAATATGACTGTCATTAGAGGTGAGGAAGAGAGTTTTGCAGTGCTATAAAACTCAGATACTAACATAAGGGAGCGAGTCTTGGACAATAAACAAACAAAAAGTTGGGAAATTAGAAGCAATAGAGATGTGATTCTACAGAAGAACACAGAATACTATGGAGTGCCAGGAAAACAAATGTGGAGGTGTTGGAAAGTCAAATGCGAGATAGTGCTTAGTCAATATAAGAAAAAATTTTTTGCCCATATTATGAGACGAGGAAATTTGGAGAACATAGTCATAGCAGGCAAGATTGACAGCAACAGAGACAGAGGGTGACAATGTGAGAAAATATTAGTTTAACAACCTGGCACGGCAGGGAAACAATGATTCTGATATATAATACTGGCGATAGAGCTGTGGAGAGCCATGATCGTCTGCGCCAGCTGGCATGGCACCTAATGATTATGATGGTTAAATATTCATTACAAGTTTTTGTTACATTCTTCTCTCTTTGGTTTCATTGTATAAAATCATAGACATATGTACAGAATACATAAACACAGAAAAACATAAGTGTGAGTAATGTAGAAGCAATTTAATAACACATCACCTAAAATGCTGTACTAATGACTAACAAATTAAAAAGATTTATCATGGTCACTTTCAAAATTGCGAGAGATTTGAGTAAAGATTGGAAAAGCCTGAAAAAGAGAAACATGACAAATATATGAATGTACTCATAAATAAAGACCAAACTGAACTGAGCTATGACGCTCAGATGAATTTAATGAGGTGGGGATCAAATAAACTATGGATCTACCTGGTGCAAGCTGATAATATCTTGATGAAGGCAGTCATAAATCCATTGCAAGATAGATGAAAATGTCAATGAGAATGTACACATACAAAGAATGTCAGAAATGGGAGTGTCTAGAGCTGAAGGTAGGAAAAGTTCTTTGGAAAGATCAAAGATCGTGTAATCAACACCTGACTTGGACTCTGAGCCTACATACACTGGGATGGCTGCTGGAACAGAGAACTGAGCACATATGGGAGTGCCCTGCATGCTGTGATGCTAGTTTCTTATCAAGAATCAAGAACTAGACAGCACTTTACCATATTAAAGATTTAGATACCAAGTTAAATATCCCTGGCTATGTCCTGTTGGCACCTATCATGTTTGGTAACATATTTCACACATTCCTTTCTCTGTGCACAAAGAAAGCAGGGTTACAAATAAACTATCTCAGTATAAAAATCTCTCCATGCCTTATTACTGGTTTTTATTTCAAAAGTTGCTGTTCAAAGTTGAGTAGAAATATCCATTATTGAACTGGAAATTGTTAGAATTGATGTCACTGTACCCACATTAGTGCTAAGACTCAATTTACAGAAATTATCTGAAAATAAAAAAGCATGCATATAATTTAATTATTCTTTGAGGTCAGTGTGACATGAATTTTTGAACCATGACGTCACAATTTTTTATGGTTATAGGACTGGACTTCTGTGGTTGAATAGATCATACCTCATCTAAAGAGGAATTTTTAAATTTAACAAACGATGTATGCAGCAGCATCAATTCTAAATTTTCCCAAACCCAGAAAAGAGAGCACTCATTTTAACGGAGTAGAAAGACAAGTAAAGATGATGCAGTGCTAATCAGTCTAAGGTACCATACACACTAAAATCGTATTTCCCCTTCCTGTAAAGCACTCCATAATTATGAAGATAAGAATCCATAATAGCAGTGCTTAGTCAATATTATAAGAAAAAGACCTTCATTTTTTGGCCACATGAGACAAGGAGATTTGGAGAATATAGTCATAGCAGGCAAGATTGACGGCAACAGAGACAGAGGGTGACAACCCGACAGTTTTTTTATTTTGTTCTTTTCTGTAGTTTGTCTCTTGAAAAAGGTTCAATTTGAGCCGATACGTGGAGAATTGTCCTGTTTAGTTTTATTGTATGTTTTTTTATATATACTTTTTAAAATATATTTTTATTAATAGACAAGGTAAGTGTTTTAGTAACCTGTTTAATTCATTTTGCTTGACTATTTGTTCATTAGGTTACTGCGGCACCATCCACTTTGTCGGACACCCTCTGACCATTTGGTTATTTACAATTAGTTAAACAGTTATATCATCATTATTAAAATGACAAGTTTATAATCAATAATGAATAACTATTTCCAGTATCTTTTATCAAGATTGTTACAGACTCTATGCCATGCCAACAATGTCAGACTAACATTTTTTCATGCTGTCATCCTTGATCTCTCTTGCCTTCTATCTTTCCCATTGTACTCATGTTCTCTAGACATTCCTGTCTCATAACATGTCCCAAAAATAAAGACTGTCTCTTTCTGATATTATGTAAACCCCATCTCACATTAGACGCTTTCAGAACATCATCATTATTCTAGCTGTCCTTGGTACCCTCTAAAATGGTACATATAAACAGAAGTTAAAAGGAGAATAGTAATGACTAAAAGTACTTTAAATGATACAGGGATATCAAATTATTTTTTCATAAATCTATACTTTGTACCAGAAAACGCCGTTGGTCCTACATCGGGCATGTCCTTAGAGAAAGTAAAACAATCAATATTCATACTATTCAAGAACTGCACAGAATAGCTTTGAACATACAGAATAGGAGAGATCTGACCTCTGCCCTATGCGCTAACTTCAGCGCAAAAGGAAAATGAATGAATGAATACTTTGTACGCATTCTTATAAAAATGTCAAGTGTTAGTAATAATGAAATATATAACACACAATTCCCCCCCCCCCCTCCTCATTTCCAAGACCCCATTAGCTTATGAGTCACTGGATATGATTGAAGATAAAATGCTGAACTATAAAGGAATGGACACAATATGATAGGACGCCAAGTAGGATCTATTAAAGGCTAGACACAATGCCCATCTTCCCTGAACAATTTGTGTTATACTTCAAGTTTTATCCAAGGTATAAGTAACATAGGTAGATGAACTGTGCCATTTAAATCATTCATCTGTCAAAAGCTGATGGAGAAAAAACATTTTAATGCTACTCGTTTAAATACATACATCTTTACATGTCAGAAACATTGTTAAAACTATATATGAATATTCATACAAGCATCAGAACTATATGTACTAAAGTGATATATATGGTTTTGTCTTTCAATTAAAAAAATGTGATTATGCACAAAATTAATTCCCCTAATCATACAGTTAAGTGATGATTGCAGGACAGTATGACTATGTATGAAACATTTACAAAATGGCTATATAACTTTTGATATCAACTTTAAAATAGATACTATGAACAAAACATGCATCAAAGAGAAACTGTTTTACTGATGGGGGGATTTTAGAACACAGTACCAAGAAATTTGTGTCTTAAATAAATAAAAACACAAAACAATTTTTACAGCTGATATACACAAAGAGCTCGAAATGAGAACAACACCAGACAAGGTGAGTACATTTAAACAAATTAATGTGATTTGAACACACAAGAATTGTGACCAAAACATGACATTTTGTGGAAGAAATCATTAAATTAATAGATACATTGAAAAAATGAATAGACACCTTGAAGAAGAAGAGATAAATCTTAAAAGGCAAGGCTGTAGTTTGGTAAAGTATACCATAAATTGCTAATTACAGCATCCACATAAATTCATTTTGTGAACATTTGTCTACCTGAGATTAATTTTTCAATTTAAAAATTTAGCATAAAAGTACATAATCCACTCATCAATAAAAAAAATATTTCAGATTCAAAATGTGACCACAAAATTAACAAGAAAAGTGCAAAGCCTTAAGTTTCAGAAATATGGATATCATTATTCATGACATTATCAGAGGAATTAAAATTACACACAAATTATAGATTTGATTTTTGTCTGAAATAAAGTGATAAAGGTGCCGAACCATCAATCAGTGCACAATTTTCTTGAACTGTCAGAAGTGAGTCAGTTAACTATTATAATAAATTTTTTGATATTGTAAATGAACAAAATACACACACAAATTAACATATACGATCTTGCATTAATCAAATTTACAAAACATCGAGCTCACATTCTATCACTAAAATCTATAAATCAACATAACTGATACAGGTTATAACTTTTTTCTTTCTATATGCAAAACAACTTTCAGTAGAATGTCCATTTTAGTGCAACATAATATGAAAAATAAATAGCCTTTCATAAAATGCACAACATTCTTGCGGCTTAAAATAAAAATAATTATACAATAAATACAAAGGCAACCGTAAAAAACCTCAATATAATCATCATTAATGTGCACATAATGTCAATAATCACTTCTAGGTCATGTGTGGAGATTAGGGCTTTGTTTTTAGATTGGAGAAAAATACTACAAACTTAAAAACACAAATGCACTTACTGCGGTATCAGTAAGAAATCTATTCTGCTCATCTACTTACTCTTCGCTGAAGACGGAAGTGCTGGGCCAATGACGCAAATAAAACAGCGACACAAAGCATTTCCATCTCTGGACTACACCCTGCTGAAAATCTAGTAGGAACATTGTCCTGCTACAAGAGAGATCCAGCGGGAGTTTGAGAATGAACGATGAAGAAGTAGAATAAATTCTTCAATATATGACTCATCACCACCATTATGCGATGCAATTTGTACCTGTACCAGCAATAAAATCATAGCTTTCTGTCACTGACAATTTTCAGAACTGTTCCAGCTGTGAAAGAATCTACATCAGTTTCTGCTTCTTTATTCTGAAAGTCTTTCACTCTATCGAGGCCAACTCTTTGAAGTGGAGATGGGATTTAGGGGATTTAGTCCAGCTAAGAGAGACAAAACTAAGATTGATCAGGCTATCCCTGACATCGAGCAGGACTATGGTCCTGCCCAAGCAATCGCTGGTGCTAAAGTTGGAGATACCAGGCCAAGAGGCATACCAACAACCATGGTATCATGCAATACGACTAGTTCACATGTCTTCCCTCTATGTCCATGCGGGCAGCCAACATAGACCGCAGACCATAACCTTCTAGACTGCATTATACTAAACCAATTAAGGGAGGAACACTGGTCCATAGAGATGGATATCCACAGAAAGCTATATGGAAGTACTGAGAAGCATCCACAGAAAGCTGTATGGAAGTACTGAGGAGCTTCTAAAATTTGCTTTCAAATACAGCAGCATTTATTAAGAAAACCGGACTTGTGTAGACATGTTAAAATGAACGAGAAGGTCTTTCACATTCATGAAATAACCTTCAGATGTCGGTCTTGGAGAATTCTTTTTTGTTCTAACATGTTGCTCATATCTTCTTGTTGATACTTTGTAAAGAGTTATCTGTAAGAAATTGTTCTACGCAAAAAAAAAGTATGTGACCTTTTTATGTACAACATGATCCGTGTTCATTATCAAACTTCTGCAGATTAGCAGGATGTAGTCCGGAGAATGAAAGGTTGCAATATCCGCACCTTTCAGCCCGATATATTCTACTTCAGAATGGTTTTGGGTCACTTTGACCCTTCATGATATGGGACAGCCAGCTCAACTCCAGAAACCTCCTTTGTCGTTTCATATGACATGAATGAACATGACAGGTAACTGGTACTATTCTTTGCTCCACTTTTGGAGTCCTAGAAACATAAAAGTGCACATTCTGCTAATCTTCAGAAGTTCGTGAATGAAAGCAGAATAATGGCTCACCAGATCACTGGGGCACGCTCTACCAATGTGATGTCTAACTATTACATATAAATAAAACTAATTCTTGCATGTGTTATATTTCTCTTTCTTTCTTTTCACTTTATACCCCTTTATGCCGTGTAGCGTCTGGAGATGGCTTTTTTGTGTGCTTCATTTATATTTGTTTTTGCTCACTCCTTTATTTCTGTAATCCATCGTTTGCATGGTCTGCCTCTGGTTTTGTAACCATCATGCCTGTACAGTAATGCTTTTTGAGGCACACTGTCTGATGGTAGTCTGGAAGCATATGAAAGCCACTTAAATCTGTTTTCTGATGTAATCCATGATTGGCATTGTTTTTGTTAGTCTTCTGATGTTTTAATTTTTGATTTTATCTCTTATTGTTACTCTGAGGATTCGATATAGATAAGTCATTTCTGTTGTAACAAGTTTTCTTTTTACTTGTGTTGTTAATGTCCTCGTTTGACATTGCTAACATAGTGATGTATGATCATTTTATAAAATGTAGTTTTGGTGTTCATATTCGCATATTTGCTTTTGAAAATAGGGCATATCTTGTTATATTTGAACCAGCTTAAAAGCAATCCCAGTGTAACTTTTTCTTAGTGAACATGCATATATTTTAATAATGCATTTTTCTTCCGTAAATTTGAGTAAACTTTGTTGCATTTTATGTGAATAATATCAAATGTGTACATTTATTGTGTACACTTTTCAAGTATCTATGTCCTGCATTCACAAATGGCAACACTGATAGATACCATTTTCTATTTATACCAGATCAGTCTGATGTACAATGGCTCATTAGAACATAGTATCATTGGGCTTGCCAACGCTAGTATATATCTGGAGATCTGAAATACTAACACCAGTCTTCAATGTTGATGAAGTTACCAGAGAATGAAGCTTTTCTTCTGTTGTTTTGTATCTCTAGATCCTCTTTCTCTAACCTATGATGAAAGTAATGATAAAAAGATAACATTAAACTATGTAAAAAAATTTATTTTCGATGGCTATAAATTTGACTTACACTCTGTTTCTTCATGTACAATTACTATATCATATAAATGTATAACAATGTGAACAGGTTAAGCATGATTATTGACAATAAATTACAAAAGTTGAAGAATATGAACACATTTTTGAAGAATATCCGGGAAAAAAAACCAAGGACAAACATCCTTTTTTCCCCCCTTGGTGATATATGGATATAAAGGTGCAGATACTGCAGTCATGCAGAAAACCATGACAAAACATTCCAGACTTTATCTCATTAACAAATAAACACAGAAGAAATTGTTTAACGGCCAAAAAACAATGACCCATACTGAAAAAAAATAAAGATGTCTAAATGTATATGCAAGAATATAGAATAAATGATATGAGATATAGTTAATTGAGAGGGAAAATATTTCATGGAAATGAAATGTTTAGAACATTTGAGAAAAATGTATAATAAAGACAACTAAAGAACGAGAATATGTCACAGATAATACACATTAAGATTGGTTACCTGAATAAGACATGAGCATCATTTGATGAAGTGATGGCAGTGAAACAAAGAAAAATATGAATGTCAGGATAAAGAAACATCATCTTTCTGCTTAATGTGAAAACTGTCAATTTTTCTATGTAGAAACAAGATAATACGAATACAAAACAAATTTAAACTGTTCTCTGCTATATGTTGAGTAGAAACTTCAACAGATATCTACATCACATAAATCATAACATTTATGGCTAAATGTTGCAACACACACAGACTTATGGAAGACGAACCAACATGCTGAGAGTTTATGATCAATGCAGTGGTCAGCAAAACAAATGTTTACATCACAACTACTGAAACAATGTTTCTAGGACTCGTTAGCGGGCTGTCTGCGTAGTTTGGCAAATAAGTAAAATTGAAGAAGGTATAAATCTGGTACCAATAATATTGTGCTGAAGTCATGCCGAAAGATGTAAATATCACAGCTAAGCTGTAAACAATGACAAAATTCCATTCTTAAAACAATATCTTGATAACTGGCAGAAGTATGAGAACAGAAGAAAATATAAAGAAAAATAAAACTGCCAAAATAACTGACTATGAATCAGCATCATAGAACATGGTTTTCCCATAAGTGTTCAGCTGCCTAGATAATAGTTGACCAGAAATCTTCTGACTACTGATACATTGTTACATTCAACACTTAGTAATGTCGGTCCAAAGGGTACCACACTGCTCTTGGAAGAACCAGGGTTAGCAGATAACCAAGATCCTAAAAATATTCCTTGTGCTGCACCCTGGAAACTGATATACAGCTGCTCGTGCTGATTTTGGCTAAATCTATTGGGGAGCGTATCCATGAATGTGGAGGTAGCAGATGGAACGAAAACTGACTGCAAAAATGAATCAATATCTCCGACACCACTGTACCAGCACATGCAGTGGCACTGTCGACACACAGTGACGCTAGTCAGTGTGGGCTGAGCATTGGAGAGGTGGTCAATGTAATATGACAAAATGGTAGATGCATGGCAAGAGACGTAAAGATAACATACTGCGTACAATGAGAGGGTAGCACAGTGCCAGAGGACAGCTCCATGTGCAAATAGAAAGGGAAAAGTTCCAAGGAAATCGGAACTACAAGTTTTGTTAGCTCAAAACAAGCTTCCAGTTACTGGCGCTTCTTAAGGGCAGGTCACAACCATGGGTGCCCAACAAAGAAAGCAGCCCTGGACCAACTCTGCTGTTGAGCTTTCCTATACCAGAAACATGTTTGGAGAGAAAGGGTTCAGTACCTGATGGGCTCAGGCACAAATGGGACAAGGTCGTTCAGCCCGAGAACACGCATTGCTCCCAAAAAGCGTGGTCTGACTCTGACTTGGATGAGGGGTTCATGATGTTGGTGAATGACACCTCGGCTAAGAATGCGAAACAGTCCATGTCCAACTCTTCTGCTGAGTTCATCCTAAACCGAAACCAGGCTCGAGAATGAGAAAAGGTTCAGTACCATATGGCACAAAACATCTAATTACACGAGGCAAATTCACTGACAGCTAATGTCTCATATGAGATAGAGGTGAACGACAACCGTCTCGGCGAAGAGTCATTACACACCTGCCGCCTGTAGACATATGCAAGCTGTCACAGGCTGGGAAGCCCACTACTCGAATTAAAGGTATAGCGAAAACGGATGTGCTGGGACTCAGATGCCCAGGCCACAAAATGAGCCAACCGTGGTGCAAATAAGATAGTTCTACTGTGGAGCCAGCAGTACAACGTACTTCACTCCCCTGAAGAAATCACATGATTTATTCGCTGTGATTATCAGAGAGCGAATGCAGAAGTAGTAATCTCCACTTTCCCAGAGCATATAAACCTGGTACTCATTTCCTGGTGGCTGGGTGGACCATGAGTTTTTTGTTGTTGTTGCAAACCATGGCTGATGAGTTAATTTCAAACTCGAGCCAACAGGTCACTGAGTGAGTGACTTAGACAATACATTGCCATGGCTATACTACATAAAGTAAAATATTTTAATCAAATATTGTGGCTGAAAACAAAATTATAAATTAATATAAGATCATAAAAGAACCATTAACAAAATAATACATTTGGAATTAAAAGAAATTTTAAGCACAAGACCACAGGAAATAATTAGCACGATTTTGCAGCTGTATGTTCCAATATTGAATCAAAATAGTGAGTAATCTTTGCAAAGCAATAATATCCACAGCACATTATGGAATTAACATGGTAGATTGTTATGTAATTATGAGTGACGTTATGGTAACACACTAATTATGTTATCTTTTTTGAAAATATCTTCAATACTACAACACTAGTACACTACCTAAAATTTTATAAATTAAATATCCATACTTTAACAATTTTTGTTTGTTTTCTTTTACAATGAATGAAATGTTTCTAAATACAAAAGTGCTTGAAATGAAAACATTAAATATTGTTTTTGGTTAATATTTTTGAATGAGTAAAATAACTGTATAATTTTTCAACATTCACAATTGCATTTGATGCAAGTCATCCAAGCAAATATAAAGTCCTTGGATTCCTGTTGGAAAATATTTTTTTGTATCTTTGTCACTTCTCTAACCACTGAAAGCCACCTTGAAAACATGTTGTGGTACTGTAGCACATGATGGATGATGTAGTATGCTGAACCTTAACTGATATCCAGCTAAATGACAATGTCATTCAATCAGTCAATTGGCAGTTTTCCTGTACAAGGAGTTCAACAGTTGCAATCGTCTCTAGGATCACTACATAGTGTGCCTGACTGGGTCTGTCATACAGAGTGATATGCTGTGATTTTTATAAAATGGAAACCTTTTTAAAAAAAAAATTGTTTCACTATGGAGTTAAAACAGGAATATTATAATCATTTAATGACAAAACATGTTAAATGTAAACTTTTTTTAATGGCACAGATATAACCTTCTATGTTTGTTCTCAAACTACTGCAGATTAGCAAGATTAGTCTGGAGAACGTAATGAAGTTGGTGTAATGGTTTACAGCATGGCTTCTGGGTCACTGACCCTATATGGAATGGAATCAAATGGAATATACCACCAAAGATGTATGTGTTGGGCCATTGGCACAAATAAAACGGTGACAACACATTACCATTCTCTGGATGACATCCTGCTGGAAATCTAGGAGGACCATGGTCCTGCTACAAGAGATCCAGCGGGAGTTTGAGAATGAATGCTGAAGAAGGAATGGAATATCACTATTTGACCCTAAACTCTCCCCTCCCCCCCACACAAAAAATTTGCCTTTTATGACATGTATGGAAGGTAAACAGTATTGCTATTCTTTGCTCCCCCTTGTGGGCATGGCAACACACTTGCGGATGATGTAATAAAAATGGACTTTGCATATGGTTGAAAACTCACCAAAAGTGTTTTTTTTTCTTTGTGAACATGAATACATCTTCCCAGTAGTGAACACTAGTTATTGTTATTATCAGACTTATCTTAATCATTCAGCTATAGATACTTCATTAATTTTCAATCCAGTAAGCTATTTTAACTGATTCCGGCCGGAATATTTTTAGCGTTTATACGTAATTAAATTGTTCGATTTTTGTGTGTGCACATGCATCACGGAAACAAGAAATACTACTTATAAATATATTTACATTATAATGTAATATATATATTTCGAAACAGAAATGGACAGAGAATGTGATTATCACAAGATCATTTTGAAAAAAAATTATGTTAATATATAAAAATTATTTTAGACAGAAAAGAAAATATGTAAATGACAAATAAATATTATTTTAGATATGATATTTGAACTTACCGCATTTTTTAATAAATTCCACTCAAACTATCATTTCTATAGATAATCCAATTACAAACACAATAATGTATAATATATATGCATAGTGCGTCAAAAATTTATTATTTAGAAAGAATTTTGACATCTATCAAAAACAGTAGACTTAACTTTACACGAAACTCAAATGAAAATATGGCTAATTTTTCTTATTAAATGGCGTAAATTTGCAAACACGATGCTAGAAGCATTTGCCAGATTGGATTTCATAATAAATGAGACCAAAGTAAATAAAATAGTTATTATTTTACGAAAACAAGTAAATTGGAAAATATATATGAAACATAAGGAAAAATGACGTCACAGACCCCCATTATCAAAACTTATCAATAACTTAACAAAATTGATATCAATACACATAAAAATCATGCAAGAAGTAATGTGGACATATTACACTTTATTTTGGAAACATTCTTATGTTGATATAAATACCGGAAAAAAAACATGAATGTCATTGGAGTATGACATAGAAGTCTTTTCGGCCAGAAGACATAAGGTTTACTGACTTGTATAAGTCTCCCCGGCTGGAATCAGTTAAATATTGTACATAATTTTGACTATGTATACCATTTTTTGTTTTATCAGAAATTTTTAATGCTTTTATTGTCCATTGAAATTTAAAATATTTTAACTAAAAGGACTGACAACTAGCAGAGTCCTTCCAGTACAATGACAGCATGTCACTGATCGTAGAACTCATGCCCTTTTGAAACTTCTTACTGCACTCATACACCTGCTGGATTGACAGGCATGCATCACCATAATGGACCTTCCTTTGTCAATGTATGTCTAGGTTTCATTCCTTCAAGGATTAAAAAATGGATAACATACCATTGCCCTTCTTTTGTGCATGATGTTAGTGGGGTATAATCTTTAAACTTTTATGATATGTTCATCTTAACCAAGATGGCATGTGCAGGGCACTCTTAGCAACAAAATTTACGGGTTGTAGACAATGTTAAAATTTTAATTTATATCACACTTTTAAGGTTTTCATTTGAAGCACCCTTGTAATTATATTTTTCATAAATTTCAATTTGTTTGTTTCACACATTTCTTATCATGTATAAGTCATGAAACATTCAATGGTTTATCATACTTTAAAAAAAATATTTATTAATTATTTTAAAATACCACTGAAAATATATATATATAGATATATATATACATACACCAACATACACTATATTGATCATTTGTCACTATATATAGATTAAATTGACAAACAAGGTATCAATGCTTACCTCTACTCAAACTTACGTTTCCTGTGAACTGTTTCTGTGAAGTCAAAGATTTGCAACTCACTGTCTCTCAGCACATGTGCATCTGCTCTTCTTAATGTGTATTAAGGATGTGCAATTTCTTACTATTTCTCATTTGGATATCTATACTTGCTAGATATAAATATATTGCAAGTCTTTTAAACTAGAATTAACTGTCGCCAATTACTCTACTTTTCTGCGTTACACCACAGAAATTAGGATATGTAATGAAGAAATAGAATTTAAAATAAATTGCTAATAATGAACAACTAAAAAATATACCAATGACAAAATAAATGTGCTCAGAGAAAATTATCAAAATACCAAGTAGAAGTCGGACACTGGAAATTGGGAGAGTGCGGTAATGATGTGGAAGAGTAATATCGACAAATATAGTGATACATCGTGTTACGGATAAAATAAATGATCATGCGAGATAAAGTAACTTCACAGAAATAAACACATTAAGAACTCGCTAAAGTGAACCGTGTGATAAGAGCATAACCCTGAGGAAAAACAATGCTAATGAAATCAATGTTTCAGCTTATGATTCTGTCAAGATATAGATAAGACAAACTACCAGGTATAAATCTAAATCATACCAACATCATAAAAACATCAAGATATAGAAATGTCTCATCCATTTAGTAAATCAAACATGTTGAGGAAACTGCAAATCAGAAATATGGAAACATGATCCAAGACAAAGGATGGGCAAGGTCTAAACCAATAGTGTGAGGAGTGGTTGGGATTATGATCATAAGACATGGGGCAGGGAAGAGGATGAAATAGTAGCTTAGTTATGAGATAATGTAGAGAGAAGTGGGCAATGCTGGGTATGTAGTGGTAGACAGGTCATATGAGAGGTTCAGCATGAGGGAGAGAAGGTGTAGTAGGATAGTAACAAAAGGTAGCCAAGATGTTGAATGGATAATGGAAAAGGTGAAGATCAGGAGCATTTGAAAAGTATTCAGAAGAGATAGTTTTTTTAATTTTGTCGTTGAACTCTGGCTGGACCTCTTGTAGCAGGACAATGGATGTACTAGATTTCCAGCAAGATGTCCAGAGAACAGATATGCATTGTTTTATTTGCACCAAAGGTCTGACACATCCGACATGAAAAATAATTAGAAGAAAAGTTGAACACTCCAAAATATTGAACTGGAAAAGAAAATTCATGATGAATCATTCAACCATTGTAAGTAGAATCACCAAATACAAACTTTTAATATGAATTTCTAGAGATATTTGGCAAATATATTCAGACAATACAATTGAAAGCTTATGTAGAATAAGTGCAAAATTGTGAGACAGACTTTTATATTTATGAACTGAGCTCAAAACTGTAAAAGTAAACTCAAGTAGGAAGCATTCCGCCGAAGATGGATGTGTTGGGCTATTGATGCAAATAATACGGCGACACAGTGCATTTCCACTCTCTGGACTACATTCTTCTGGAAATCTAGTTCGTCCTACTACAAGAGATATTCAGTAGGAGTTTGAGAATAAACGATGAAGTAGGAAGCATGAGGATAAATTAAAAAAATTCTTACGGATGATGGGAATTTAACCACAGTTCTAGCAGCACCAAATCACCTTGCAACTCAAGTAAACAGGTTTTCTGCTGCAAATTTGATCTTTCCTAGCTTTAAATTTCATCATGAACTGTGGAGATGTCATTGGTCATGTACAGAAAACCTGTTTTGAGTTGCAAAGTGATTTGGTGCCGCTAAAATGGACCTGGTTAAATTCCAGTCAGCCGTCAAAACTGTAAATCCCACTTAAAGAGTGTTGCCTACTGGGAAGACAAAAATAAATAGAACACTGAGATAGCCCTACTCCTGAAAGTGAAACATACTGTGGGTGATCTGATGTAAACTACACAGTTCATTGGAGCTGTTGCTGTGGTTTGATGAGCAATAGAAGAATGAGGAATAGTGATCTGTAGTTTTAATTTGCAATCCTGTAAATCTTCCTTCTTAGGTATTTTGATCAGATGTCCTATTCTAAGGTGTTATTGTCTTTATACTATTTTTTACCATGCAATATGCACACCTTATTAAAGACCTTACTTTAGGGTAAAGTCAAAGGGAGGCGAGCAAGAGGTAGGCAGAGATACAAGTGGGAGAGTAACATCATAAGATGGACAGGTTACAGTCTAACAGAGTGCACCACCAAAACAAAAGATGGGATGTTGGAGGTCTCCTGCAGCCAACCTTTGTTGCAGAGACGGCACCTGATGATGATGCACACATTAACATATTACTGCTGAATAACTGCTAAGTTTTATTAGCTTTTATGCTAGAATGATATCTTGGTCAGTGACTTTCCTTATCTTTCTGCAGTTCTAATGCATCATTTTATTTACTAGGTCTGACAAGAGTTCTGTAAATCCTTATCCGCTGGCCCTGGGTATTTCTACATATTTAAACACTTTTCTAAATGTTCCTTCAAACTCTTCATTTGTTCTTTGGTCTTACATGGTGATCCTTTGCTGCCTTTGTTTATATTTTACAGCTAGTTTTCCTGTGATGTTAATATATATCTGATCATTTCTTTGAACTTTCTGAATTACTTTTTGCATGTGTTTTAGGTGCTCTGGACTTTGCATTTATTTAGCTTTTCCGTGTTTTTTTTTATCTTGCTTAAGATATCCGTCATTATCCATTCTCTAGTTACAAATTTTGCTAATCTATACTTTGGTAAATGTTTCCATATCAACTGCAAGTGATCTATGTTCAGATCACCTTCAAAATAAGTAATTCTTCCTTTCAATTCCCAGTGGAACATAGGGCTGCAACTGTTTTTCTACAATTATTTCTGTGCTGAGATGTCTTCAACTGTGCCCACACCTGTGTTTATGAGGCCCGAAAAGGGAGTGAAGAATAGCAACACTGTTAGCTGCCATGCATGTTGTAAGATGTGACTAAAGATGTATTGCTGTGGAATTGATTGTCCCATTCCATAAAGTCAGTTACCCAGAACCATACTGACGTCAGACATGTCAGGGCCAAAGGGCACATATCTTAGCTAAGCTGTAAACTATAATAAAGCAGCCTGTTCTCTGGACTACATCTCGCTAATTTGCAGCAATTTGAGAATGAAGAACTTTGCCCAATAGGTCGCAATTGATTTAGTCTGATACTGCAGATATTCTTTTCCAGTATTCCAGTTCTTTCCTTGTGGGTTCCAATCCATGACCTGGATAGTTACATTGTAAAATTGTTTTCTGATTGTGTCTTCATCTCTATTTTCCATGTATCTTGATGAAATTTATTAATTACAGTAACAAAAAATTTGACCTTTCCTGGCTTGAAGTTCCATCTTGAATTGTGTTTGTAGTTTTGATTTGTTGACCGTACCATTTTAATAAAATCAATGATGAGATACTCAAACAAGTTGAAGGTTTCTCACATCTTGGACAATTTCTTTCAGATGTGTAGCTGAGGTCATGCAGAGAATAGGCATTGCTAAAACAGCATGAAGGTAACAGTTACCTCTAAACAATGGGGAATGAGTTGACAAGTGCTATGTAATTTAAAATTTACTGTTTGGTGCTGAAAGATGAATGATAAACATGCAATAAGAGGACATACTTGAGGTTCTGCAGATGTATAACTGCAAGAGAATTGGAAACCTTTCATGTTAAGAAAAATAAATAGGTTTCAGATACATTAGAAATAAAAATGAAACATGGACATCTAATGGAAAACTTTGCCAAAAGCCATACTGGAGAATCAGGTTGAAAATCAAGAAGCAAGAGGAAGACAAATGATATAGGAATGAAGAGGTGATAAGAATCCTGAGGAAAAAAGAACCCAGAGGAAGTAAGAGTTTGTCACTTGTTCCCTATGCAAGGTAGTGGAGAGTTTTTACTTTCAGCTTCTTCTTCTTCAGCGTTCATTTTCAAACTCCCGCTGGATCTCTCTTGTAGTAGGACCATGATTCTATTATATTTCCAGCAGGATGTAGTCCAGAGAATGGAAATGCATTGTGTTGCCGTTTTATTTGCGCCAATGGCCCGACACATCCGTCTTCGGTGGGACTTTCAGCTTCACACTAATGTTTCTCTGACTTTTTTATGGGGAATTTTTCTAAAGCTTTTACAAATTCCAAATGACTTGTTTTATTCAATGTGCATTTAGGATTCCAGACCATGAGCTGGACAATGGTCTACTCCAGAGGGGACTGTCTTGTAATCTAAAAAAATAAGTGAGACTTCTGTAAAACTGTATAACAATAGTAAAACACACGGTTGATTATCTTTATAATGAACACACAGACTATCACACTATAAGTATGAAAAATTACAAATAACAGTATATAAGACGGCTTCAGCCTTGAGGTATTTTTCAAGAAAATACAAGACCAACAGTAAAAATAATGGCACTATCCCAAGTATCAAATTGCAGACATTTAACAGCAGAGACATCTAAGGTAAAAATGACGTATGTATATACAAGTATTGCCATGGCGACGCGCATTGAAAAAATATGGGGACAGAGAACAAAAAAACTATTCCTGAAAACAACATCAATGACAAAATAAAGGCACCCCTCAATCTAAATAAATGAATTATGGGTAAAAGACAAAATGACTTAAGGGCATAAAACTGCAGCAATATATAGTGATTTTCAAGGGTGTATCTAACTATCGTCAAGTGGTGCATGATTTTAATGAATGCAATGACCTGAATATCAGACACCATGATGGTCAGCATCATTGAAATGTATAGCAACAGGAGTAGATGAGTACTGTTATTCTTTTCTCCCTTTTAACCCCAATAAAACATTGGCAACAACTAGTCTGATTAAGAGCCAGGATGATGATTACGCTAAAAGTTAACACTAAGAAAAAGTACAAAAACGTTTTCAGGAAATTTACAGCCTACATGTGACATGAATCTTTCATATTAAAATTATCACCTCAAACTAAAAAATGTTCTTGTACTAATGAATGTGGGGGAAAAAAATAGGACATTGCAGAAGGGCATGTGGCAGAATGATAGAAATGGCAAAATCTTTGCAAGTGCAATACAATTTTAAAGTATTAAATTTTTTTTTTAAACTACAGCATATTTCATGCAAGAACTATAGATGGAAAACACTACTTGAATAAAGAAATCTATAACTGCTTAATTCTAGACAGTCCAGATACCATGCACAAACAACATTACTAGAAGAAATAATGCATATTACGAGGGACACAATAACATAACAACGTAACAAAATAAAGCATAATACAGAAATGAGTTCAATATAATAGCTTGATGATTGAATTGGCAGGAACCTGAAGTGGAATCTTTACATATATATCTAAGCTGAAAAGTAAACGTTGTACCAGACAGACAGCACTAATCTATGTGCACTCAAAAGAGAATACATTGATTTAATCAACTATCCGAATGAACAAAGTGTTTTGAGTGTTTAGCAAAAAACAGTAGGTGCCAGACTATGGAAATGTGAAATTTCCATGACCTTACAACATGTAAACATCACAATGTAACAAACAAATTACACTTGAAAAATGAACACATTCCAACAATAAGAGATTTATTTTATTTTTAATTTTAACTTTTTAAATATCAGACACAAATGTTGACGGCAATGTTGAAAGACAACTAAAACAATTATCCTCTCAATCTGGAACATAATTTTGAATTTGCAATAATTGAAAGTTAACTGTTGGTTTAGTATCTATATTTGCACAAAAAACAATGGCTTCAAGAGGATCTAGACTACACCTAGTGTTGATAAACTATTCTTGCAATTTTGTGCTTAAATCATAATTTCTGTAACTAACTTGCACCCCTAAGTTAATAATACTAAAAAAGCTAGTAACTTCATAGGAAAAAGAAATTTGGAAACTATCACCGCAAACACATGAAATGATTAGTGAAGTTTTGATGAAATTGTGCTGACTTTTTTCAAAACAATAGAAACATGTACATAGATATTTACCTACTCACATGACTTATTTGACTCAATTATGCACTGTATTATATACGTCATATGTACACCTATTAACTAGGACATCAAATTACAAATATATAATAGTGAACATTTAAGTAAATGCTGATATTCATATGGGAAGCAGCTGTACAAAAATGCAAAATATTTTTTATAGATACATGCTATACTACTTTGAGCAATCAATAACAAAATTTCTGGATCAGGAATACAATAGTTTTCATTTCATGTAAATTTCAAAATAATTTATATGCATAATTATGTTACTGATTACAGAAACTATGACATATAAGTCACCTCACACCCCTCTGCATACATATTGTTTGAAATTCTATAGTTACGGAAATGATTAAACAATGGAGTTGTATTATAAGACATTACATACAGTATAAAACATCTTAGCTTTGAACAGGCCGAATTGGAGAGATCTGACCTCTGCCCTATCTTCAGCGCAAAAGGAAAATGAATGAATGAATAAAACATCTTAAGCGGAGCATGGTGAGTTGAAATTTTATGCACTCACTGAAATGGCATACAGTAGTAGTCTTATCAGAAACCACAAAATAATTTTAGTCTGCAAGTGCTAAAAGTTGAATGCGCAAGTGGGGAATTAAAAATAATCTAGTAGATGGTATATAGTTTATGCAGATAAATTATTATACAAATTTTTATATTCTTATGGTTCAGTCCCTTTTTATTGCATTTCAAATTTCAGTATTTTTATCCAATTTGCCACTTAACCATGACAAAGTTTACATTGTACTAAAATCCAGCAGATCAGCTTTGTCATTATTGCAAACTAGTTTATGTTCCAATTTAACATATTTATTCAAATTCCCTAGATATTATTTGGATATGTTAATAATTAATTTTCTTATTTAAAAATAGAAAATTGATAAATTGAGATTTTGAATATAATTAAATCACATTTTGTTTTTCCTTATATACTGCTCATGTGAAAAAAGGAACTAGAATATAAAACTACATCCACTATGTAATCCAACCAGAATAAATAAAAGGATCTAACCCAGGGGGGAAAAAAGCAAAAAATGTATTGAGAAAGCAACTAAGAAAATGATCGAGATCTGTACATACTGTGGATGTGTCATTTGTCCAGAGATCTTGAATGTTCCAGCTAAGATTTCATAGCGAAACAATGTTTTAAAAATATGATGAGGGAATAGTAGTATAGAAGCTTCAATGATGGAGAAATATGTTTTAACAGAAAAATTTTGCAACTTAAAAGTTTATCAATATCCAATTAAACTGCAAGTTGTATGTCCGGCTAGGAGCATTTTAAAGTTGTGCAGACAAATATAGGCACCAACAGGCTTACATAATCGAATATAACACACATCTTACATTTGTCCTCTTTAGGCTGCTAAGAATGGCTACATTTTAATTAAAAGATACAATATAAGGAGAATTGCCTTAAATTTTAATGAAACAAATTCTATTTAACGAAACATCAATAAAGACGCATTTTAGTTGCTAGTACTGCTGCCGGATGCACCGATCTGTGTGCTATGCACCGAGAGCCCCCCACCCTCTTTGATGACCCACAAGTGCGTAGTGTACATATCAGTGCATCCCGAAGCAGAAATAGTGACATTTTAATCGCTATTCAATGATGTCACGAAAGCTGAATAAAATTGCTCATATTAAAAAGTCAGAATGTAGGCACTTCTTATATTGAACTTAATAAAATGAGATTGTTAAGGCAAGATAGGTCAGTAAAGATAAAATTCTAGAAATTGAACATTATATTCAAGAAGTCATCTACAGTAAGTCAAGAGTTATTCAGTGTTCAGCAAGCTTCAGGAAAGATTTATAGAGCCATATCATTGCCCAAACCAGATGACATGGCACATAAGTAAACTAAAAGAAAAGGAGAAAAGTAGCTACCATCAAATCCCGACTATAAGCCCATCTGATTATAGGTCGATGTAGTACTTTCAGGACCCTTAAAGTTTCGAAAGTCTAAAGTCTGTTTATAGGCTGACATGGTAACATTGCCGGTAATACTGAACTTCGTCATCATAAGAATGAATGGACATGCTAAATGAAAATTACCAGGCAACACAAACTTTCACAACTAAGATAAGGGCATTCCTTTCATTTGCCTCACTCACATTGCTTGAATAAAAGAATCAAGGAATTAATAGGCCACTTATTTCCGGGAACAATACATCTGAAGATAATACCACGCTGCCTTCCCTAACCACATCTATAGACGGTTTATGACGTGGCGAGACTTTGGAACAACATCATACTTTCCTGAACTTTCCTTCCATTTGTGATGGGTATCCCAGCATTATGATGCGGAACTGTGCTAGTGAATAGTAATAGTAATTACTATGTAACTATTTTGCCACCGAGTTCTCACAAAAATACAGCAGACAGTGATGTCTAAGCGTGAAACAATACGATGAAAGGCGAGACAAATGGGCACCGTCAGATCACGTTTGTTTTTAAAAGATACAGAAGAGTTTGAACTTTGTTACTCATATGTTTACCTTGTGGGGAGTATCCGGTAATAAAATAGAGGGTAATAACATGAGGATTGTGAAATTGATCTCGTCTGCCACTAAATGTGGTTGGAATCAATTATGGTGGAATTTTACTACAAAATGCCTATGATATGTTGGGATTTGGAACCTCGCTTCATCTATAAAAGAAAGATTGCATTAGGTCACTTATCTGAATGGCATTATCAAAATGTGAGGGAAACTTGGATTGGTTAAGCCAATTGAAATGGGTAGGGCCAGTAGTCAATCTGTGGCCTCAGTGGGCTGGACTAATTAACAGAATATAAGGCTGTGACTTAGCTAGCCAAGTATACTGCATAAGTAGTTTAGCTTCCAGTTCATAAATTTTTGTCTTTTATTTTATTCGTGGATTATTATAAGAAAGATGCCTGGACAGAAACGAACATCGTAAACTACTGGTTTTAAGTGTAGTAACATTTTTAAAAGTTGACATCACCACAATTGTTACGTGGGTAAAAGAATCGTGTCTGATATTTCATCCGAAATGATCGTCAGATCTTTCAAAAAGTGTTCAATTAGTAACGCAATGGATGGATGTGAGGACGATGCTATCTTTGAGGACAATGCTGACGACGACAATGTTACAGAGACTGACGATATCCACCCTGATGTTTCCATGACAGATGATTCGTGTTATTTTAGACTTCAGACAGTGATGCAGACTTTGAAGGATTTCAATGACTATTTGGACTGGCACCGGTTAAGTTTTTCCCTATTTTATCAATATTTGATGTTATTCTGTGTTCTGTTTTTGTGTGTCTCTACAGACAATTTTGTTTAAACATTTTGTTGTATGCAAGCCAAACCCCCTATAATTTAGTCTGTTACTACCAAAACACTACCCAGTAGGGCTAGACTTAAGCATCATTTACCGGTATATAGACGTCATTTTATTTGTTTTCACAGACAACATTATATGTACCCGGTAACTACCTATACTTTGCCGTAGTTAGGTTAATAAATAACATCAGATACTGGTATACTTTCCTGACCAATTTCGATGATCATTCAAACTGTTACGATAGAGCAGAAATAGTAAAATACAGTAATACCCATAGCAATAATGTTACTAAAAATAGCGTTTCCGGGGAAATTATGTTGTGTAAAAATGGTGGCACGTGTGGAATACAGATATAGACATTGTAGATGAGTTTTTATCATGAAATATTGGAGATTTCGAATGCAATATTGTATGATATATAGAAATTAATGTAAATCTAGACCTAGCATTATGGTAAGTACGCTCTGGATTGCTGGTGAGCCCTAGTCATTATCCTGGCTTAATATTTCGGACATGCGAGTCACTGGTTTTTTTAAAGTGTTTTTCTCTTTGTTACTGTGATTTGTAGTATTTTTTGTTTTAAATTGGCTGAACTCATTTATAGCTGAAGGCCCCTAAAGTAATTTCTGATTTTTTCCCCTAATATTCTCGGCTTATACACACAACAAGATGGTATCTGGATGTGTTTCAGTTAAGTGATGTCTGAATTGCGCACTATGAAAACTGATGATATACAGAATACATTCAAAGTTTAAATCAAACATTTGAATTTATAAAAATAATTCAATATTTATTAAAATATAACTGAATTAACTTTCAATACATTCCTTTGTTAGAGCAAATGAGAAATAACTTCCTAACAATTTTGTGTACAACACTGGCATTGTGTAATATAATTTTAAAAAACAACATTAAAGCACTGGAAAAATATAACCATTCATATTTTCTCATAGAAAAATATAAAGATAGTCTTTAGCAGTTTGTAAAATGGAAATAGCTTGGCATACAGCCAAAGCAGCAATAATAGGAGCAAGTCAAGCGCATCAAATCTCAAAGCACCTGGCTGACAAAATATGACTAAACAGCATAACTTACTTCTGCTAAATTTATCATATTAACACATAGGCACATGTCATGCCATAAACATTTCAAACTGCTAATATAAATTATTACAACCTAAAGCAAACAATGAAAAGTTCAAACTGAAATTTAAATAAAAGGAAAATGGAAATCAAATGTAAAAAAAAAACATTTGGATCAGGGACTTGCAGGCTGAAAAACAAAAATATAGTCAGTTAATATCTTAGTAAATTACAATATAAAATGTATATAGAAATATTTTATGAACTCCAAATATTAACTAACTGGAGAATTGAGAAAAAAATTATGAAATTTTGTATTTAATAATAACATTCTATTATTTTATTCAATATAAAACCAACGTGCTGAGAAACTGAATGTGTCATAACTGCCAATATATGAATGAATGGATTTTTATGTGTATGGTACAAAACATAAGAGAAAGCACACAAACCAGTTAAAAATGTACAACTCATGCAAACCACAAGCTGCACCAAATAAGCAGCCATACTTAGACCACCAACACACGTCATATGGTTCATCTGTGCTACTACAAATATAGAGGTGCAAATTCACAGTTATAAAAGATTTATCCTGATCTTTTGCAGTAAAAATCTAATGGAGCAA